>VZUI01064544.1:0-65170 GCA_013401135.1 Cettia cetti | reverse complement strand
CATTGTGAGATGCTCCACCCAGGGGGAGGAGCCAAGCATTCCCACATGGATATAATCCAGGGTTTGGGACAGCACAGGAGGCCTTTTCCCCACTGGATTCCCAGAGGACAAGAGCTACCAGACCTTCTCTACAGGATCACTGCTTCGACAAGACCATCTCATCTGGACTGCTACTACCACCTAACAGGGTGTCAGGTTGTATTCTGACTCTGGCAGTATTTTGTACTATTAAATTTATTTTATTTTACCTTATTTTACTTCTTCTTTCTCTTATTAAATTGTACTTCTGACTTGGAGTCTCTCATTGGTTTTGCTTTTAAACCAGCACACTGTATAATGCATTTTTATTTGGCTAATAATATGGGAACTTGCATTATCCTTCCATCATGATCTATAATTAATTACAAGTGAAATGGGATCTTCTTTAGTTCTGTCTGCCAAGGGATAGAGGAATGTATTTACTTGTATTTGTCACTGGCATTTTATCATGCAGGAAGGACATTCAGCAGCAAAGAAAAGTATTTATACTTTCAAATTTATTATTTATCATGAGAAAGATATAGAAGCTTTCTCCCAGTTCTTTGCCAAAGTTTGAAAAAAATTCAAGTATCAAACTGAAAGAAATTCTCTATAATTAGTATTTTTAGTGTATTATTGTAACAGATGACATGGATCTTGTGCTATTTGCTCCCAGTAGTTCCCTGTATGCTGCCAGGTCCAGGATGCTGGAAAGAAATATTGCAAAGTTGCTCTGCTCACTATCTCAAATGGACTATGCAAACAGGGTCATGAGCATATTTTAAAAATTCCTTCAGTGTGTACTAATAAATAAAAAATCTCATGCAACCAGGTACTGTCTTTGAAATTTCCCGGGTTTGTCAAATCATCTTGACAGCATATCCATGCCCTGTTACATTTGCTTGTTAGCTAAGGGTAAATGCCAAAATAAGAACTCATGACAGGCCAATTATCCTGGCCTGAGAATCAGCATAACTTTCAATATTTCTCCAATATAATGAAATGTTATACCAAATAAGTGCCAAAATGGCAGGTATTTATGTGCAACCTTGGAAGATCTTAGAGTTCACACAAATTAGAATTTATTTCCAAGAGTACCAACTTTGTATTTAATTCCAAAACCTGCTTGCGTGTTACAAGTTCTGAATGTACATGAAGCATAGGTTGATTACATTTATTCCAATCATGATTTTTTCTGTTAGTAACAATATCAGAAATAATTGCCAAATAAAACACATCCTAGCTATAGCACAGACAACTTGTGATGATTTTCCAAAAGCTTTGAATTTGAAAGGTTTTAGCTGGAATGAGGTGATAAGTGAAAATCTATCAGTAAAGACTGTCTTAATTCTGTCTATAACATGTTTCTGTGGCAATTTAAAAGAATTTTCTGCAATAATTCCTTCCCTGGCTAGTTCCCCTCCGTGTGAAAGGATAGGTAGTCTCTATTCATCAGTATTTTGCCCTAACATTATCTGACACATTTGACAAGGCTGGGCACTTCCTGCATGGTCTCCCTACTTCCAGTGAATGGTTCAGGAGCTATTCAGTTAAATGGAATGTCATTAGTATCAAATACTTGCTTGCTCCAGCTACCTGCTTTCAAACCCATGCCGGTGCAAGATACATTGAAAATGAGACATATGACAACTCACTCCCATCACCATAGTGATGGTTTTCCATCTCTGCCTTTATAACTGTGGCTTTCTGTTGAATCTAATTGCTGCTCTTGAAAATTAATCCCTTGTACAGGAATACCAATAGCATGAAAATTTTGACTTCTGAAATATAATTTTTATCATAAAAAACACCCTCTAAAACATGTGTACAGATACTGAACCCCGAAACCTTCTTCTATTGATATTCAAATCACATCATTGCTTAGCTAATGTGCAGGATTAATGAATGCCAAGAGATTCAAAAGTCAATGAAAAACTGTAATTGTATTTATATATAAGCAGAATTAGGTATTTATCTAAGAAAAATATTGAGATAAGTTGAAGAGAAAATTATAATCTTTAAGACCAATGATGAAAGAATAAGCATAAAGCTTCTTTTGGTTTAATGCTTGAAACAAATAAAATGTAAACAGTCATCTCTTTTCACCTGGAAATATGTATTTCTTAATATTAGAATTAATGCAGGTAACATTAGCAGAAATTAGTAGGAAGTTGCTTAGAGATATTTAATTCTTGGAATCTTCATTTGCCATGCTCTCAGGACAATTGTTGAAATTGTTTCTATTTCCAAACTGAGAGATATTATTCAATTATATAATATAAGCAAGGTTCTCCCTGTCACTGGCACCTTCAATACTTTTGGAGCACTCTGTATGTTAATAAATACATACTTCTGTTCCACAGTTCCAAATATTTTTCTTAGAAGCCATCACTAATATGACTGAATTACTGCACACGAAATTTTATTTATTTTAGATGAGAAATTGCTGAGCAAAAGAAAAACCTGGACACTCACATCCTATAGGAAAAACTTTTAATGTGGTAGCACTTAATAACAAGGACTGTAGAGTTTAATCAGCAACACCAGATAACACTTATACGCTTGCAGAAGGGAAAAGCTGAACGACAAACTCTTGCTTCAGAACTTAAGAATCTCAGCCTTAAATTTTTAAAATCATGACTATTCTCAAAATTGCATTATTATTTGCTACAGTCAACAGGAAGGAGTGTTGATATTGATATCCACCCTGTATGCAACCCAGCAAAGTTTGGAGCTTGAGTTTAGAGAAATACTTATAGAATCAGCCTTCCTAGCTAGTGTTTTTCACTCAATGAAAGAACATCTATGAAGGTAATGATTCAATTCAGTAAAAAACTATTTGCTTCAGGTTAAGCTAATTTCTAGAACCTATTAATGTCAGTGATGTTTAAAGTTCAGCACATGTTTTGAGTACATTGCTGACCTGGAATTCCAGGTTAGCCTGCTAGCAAGTATTGTGTACATCACATGGCAGGCATTCTTTCCTGACAACTACTGTCAGTTCAGCATTCTGAAATATTAGACATAACAGTACCATCCAGTGTGTATCTCCATTTTAATGTTAAAAACATGCAAAATTTCAGGATCAATTTACACCTGTTTGTCTTTCTAGCAGAAACATACACATACTAAGATATATAATGAGTTTCCACTGTTCTAATGAGTTTTAAATGTAAAATATGAAATATTGCCTGAGGTTGTTTCCCTAGCATATTTCTGGTACAGGTTTGCAATTGTCTTCAATATTTAGAAACAAGAATGATCACAAATCTGTCAGCTCTCCAGAACAACCTACAAATGGGGAAAACTGTTAGTGTTCTTCAGTGGGAACTCCCATCAAACTGGGAAGCAGTCACATAACAATGAGGTCTGTTGCTCCTCATAGTCCATAGCTCAGTCATTGCTGCAGACCAACTGGTATTATTTGGGGTTCCCAGCACCAAATTATTTATTGTTGTTGAACTTCTTCAGGAACCTGGCTGAAAAAGCCAGAACACCTCTCATATATTCGCAACCTTTGAAAAGTCGTACTCAAAATGTGCTTTTTTATTAATACTCACTACAGCAAGACACAGAAATATCTTTTGCTTTTTATCAAGTATTTTGTTTGCACAGATTTCATGATGGTAAGTTTGGCAATGGATGGAGCAGAATTTTTCCCAAAGACCACAACTGAAAGTATCCAGAATTATACAGCACAAGTATCCACCTTCAGAAATTTTTGTGAGACTGAGAGGTAGGAGTCTATTTCAGGTGGTGAAACTTGGTCTTTCACAGATATATTCTGGCAGAAGTGTCATAACAGAGTGAATAATGCAAATTTAATGCCCCTTCAATATCTCTGAGCACTATTACTGTGCTGTAGGACAAGAAACTAGACTGATGAATTTGCACATTTGCATATCATTTAGGAAAGTTCATCAGTGAGGTAGCAGAACTGCTGTCCTAGTTTCAGCTGGGATAGAGTTAATATTCTTCCCAGTAGCCAATACAGTGCTGTGGTGTGAATTTAGCATGAGGATAATGCTGATAACACATTGATCTTCAGTTATTACTCAGCAGTGAGTATACTACTTTTCAGTTTCCCGTGCTCTGTCAGGGAGCAAAAAATTCACTTTTTTTCTTTTATTATAATCTTAATCTCATTCTAGAAAAAAAGGTGTGTATTAATCTTCCTTTAAAAGAATGATAAAAGACATTTACTTGTGAAGCTATACTGAAAATATTAATAAAATCAAACAAAAGTTTCTCATTTTAACCCTTAATTTAGGCATATTTGCATCAAGAATTAATAACAGAGTTTTTAGCAGACCAGACTAGATACTTCAAATATATGGTGGATTTCAATTTTGTAACTATTTTCAATGTTAATTTTTAAAAGAATCGAAGTAATTTTATAGCCAGATGAAAAGGTTACAGTGTTTCATCCATTTCTGCACTATAACTGGGCTCCTTGCTAGAAGTTAAAATTCTTTCTAAATAATTATATTGGTACAAATCAAGTTAAAAAACCATACCTTGTTTAAGTGTGTTGTGGGGATGGGGGGAAGGAAGAAAACTTCCTCTCAATGCATTCCTCTTAAATCTCAAGAATAATTATTAAAATAATAAATCTAATTTGCATCTGTTACTTCCTATGTAAAGCAGATCACATTAAAAAAAGGAAAGAATAATAAAACAGAAAACTCAAAGATTATATTTAAAAAGCCTTTGTCCTTTAATGTTGCTAAACTTACTAAATAGATAAGTACAAAAGTAAAACATGCTACGTGACAGACTAAGTGAAACACGTGCTTAAAGCACATAAAAACAGTGAGAGAAAAAAACCCACATTTTAGATCTTTTTTCTTAAGATAATTTTACATACAAAGATCATATTTAATCATAACAATAATTATTTCACACCACGTTTTTTGTAGAAGCAAAGTGCATTCAATATAAGTTCACTCAAGCTTGTGTCCTGTTGCTGACTAGGGAAACCATTGAAAAGAGTATGCAAACATCAGAAAGAAAAAAATAATTTTTCTTTCTTTTTAAGATTTGGTATTGAAGGAATATGTAAGTCAGCAATAACAGTAATTCTCTGGGTTATGAGAAGTATTTTTGAAGTGTTAACCTTGAGGTTTGAGAGCAAAATTCCAAAAGTAGGGAAGAGATAATGTACATTCAAATGTGTTTTGATCTCATAATATTTCCACATTTATTTTAAATTGCACAAGCTTGCACATAAAATTATATATTTTATTGACATACCTCACATTTTATCAGAGTTTGAGAAGGAAATGGGGGAGGGGAATAGGAAAAATATACATGAAAAAGGTTTTCGTTTGCTTATAAATATGAATCTTCTTTGAAAATTCAGAAAAAGTTCAGGCCCCAACTAGTGGTTTGAAACCAATTCTGGTAATTTTCCAAAGGATAACCAGTTCCCACTGAAGACACAATAGGCCTCCACACAAAAGCAGGTCTCTTACAGGCAGCAATTGTCAGCCTGCTTTTATGATTGAATCAAAACTCCAGGCCTGAGCAGTCAGAATCTGCAATATGGCAGGGAAAGAAGCCTCAGCCTGCTGTAACATTCAGAGTCAAATTAAACTTGACTTGACCTATCTCATCAGCTCTGCAGGTGTCAGCTCTATGGCCACACTGCATATACCATTTTACTCTGGAGTGCTGTTGTAAGGTTAGTGCCATTCAGAATTGCTGCTGTCCTCTGCAGCTGCAGGGCGGGGTGGATCTCAGGAGATACACTGTGCTTTAACATTCATGTGTAAAGCGTAAAAAGTGCTGCCACAAGTAACATCACTATGATAAATACTGATTTGTTACCTCTTGTTAGTCAGTCTTAAGGTTAGTTATGGAATAAAATTCTACTGAGTCTTTGACAGACAGGTCTTATTACAAATTTCCCGTTGTTGGGTGTAGCATTCTACATCACAGACCTTTCTTTACTAAGTGAAAATGATCACAGCACTGACAAGTGACTTTTTAAGCAAAAGAACCAAAACCAGGGCTTTCTACAGATTCATGTCTCATGAAGAGATCTCTAACATATACAATGATGTGAGATTTGACTGATTTTTTTTTTTTTTTTTATGGGTGAAACATGCACAGTACTGCTCTCACACCTGACACTCAGCAAGAGGGAAAGTATCGAAACCTGTTTCCTCTGTTTTCACAGGCAGTGGACAAAATACATCCCTTAAGATAATTTGGAGATTTCAGAAACAAGTCATCTTGAATTAAACTTGGTAAAAAAACCCCCAAACAAACCAAAGTCTCTCACTGAAGAGGGCATGGTGCATTAAGAACTGCTTTCATTACTCATTAAGCATCATCTGAGAAAAAAGGAAAATGCTCTGATACGTAAAAATCACTTAAGTTTTTTTTTTTACAAGATATTCAAAAGAAGAGATCACACCATCAGAAAAACAACAACAACAACAAAAAAATTACAAAAATCACAGTGGAATAAAAATGCAGCCAAATTAAAAGCTTACAGTGAATGGCAGAATGTCAAGGAGATTGAAGAGACGGGACTCATTACTTGGATGCAAGAAGTCGATTTATTGACTTACAGGGCTCAGCTTATGCAGCCTTACAGCTTTAAACAGAATATTCTACTGCCAAGCAAAAACCACATTGTTCGTGTTTCTTATCAGTATGCTTAACTACATTCTTTGCAGGTGCAGTTTTACATGGCTAGCTAAAAACAAAACACAACATTCCTTTCCTACCTCCCTCAAATCTCTGTTTGAATCTCCAAAGGTTTTTGGCCTACCAAGTTCAGAATGTCCAAATCTGTCATGAGTTCAGCAGTACTCTGAGTCCTGCTTTCTAGCTGTATTCCTACAGCAGAAATGGTAATTTTAATGAATGCAAACCAGGAGCTACAAATTCAAGAAAAAGTAAGTATAAGAGCACAAGAGGAAAATAGCATTAATCACATATGAGAGTGTTTTGAATGTACGCATTGTAAAACACTAATCTTTATGACTGCATTAATATACTCCACAGCAGAAAGAATGGATAAAGCAAGGAAGAACCAATTATTTCTACTGCATGTTAGTGAAGGAGTGGTGAGAAGAGACAGCTGACTTGCCATTCATAAGAAAGGGATTTTTAAAAAATTGGGTATTTCCTCCTCACAACCCAAACCCAGATCAACTGTTCCATGTCATTCTAGACATTAATTTCTAAAATTCAGAACTAAAATCACCCTTCTAGCATGCAAAAGACTATATCTTTGTAACACGCTTATTCATTAGCTTTTAGCCTGTGATCTGACACCCTTAAAATAGTTTGACCTGTGTACTACTTGCTTTTTCATTCCTGGATGCAGAGACCTTTTTGCCATTAATTAAACCCAGTTCCTAGTTACTTGGATTGTTCATACAATTTCAAGAGAGTAAAATTAGCATTATATATTAAGCTGATATTATAAGTAGACTTAGACAATCATTTCAGCTTTCCTTCTTGTGCATCTGAACCCCACCTTTCATATTTTAGCAAGAAATGTTTTCCTAGGAAACCAGTTCACACTATCTGCAACACTTTTGTAGCTGTAGCTCTCAGCAATAGCTAACCTTGTTACAGATATTTCCAATCATAATATCCTTAGAACATGATCTGCAGTATTGATTCTGAGTCTGGAGTTTAAGGGAAGTGAGCAAGTTTGACAGAAGGATTATAATCCTGGACTTCAGAAAATCAATTTTTAGCCTCTTCGGGTACCTGCTTTTCAGTATCACACGGGAAACTTCCTCAGGAGGCAAAGGTGTGCAGGAGACCTAACTGATTTTCAGTCTCTCCTCTCTTCCCAGAGGAATGGTCCTTTCCAGTGTGCAGGAAGGCCAGCAAGTGCTGCAGAAGGCCAGCATGGGTGAACACAGAATGCCTGTCTGCACTCAGAGAGAGAAGATCACATGACTTAAGGTGAAAGCAGGAGCATAAAGGCATTGTCTGCACATGTAGGAACAGAGCCAGGAAAGCCAAAGGTCAGCTGAAAGTGAAATTAACAAGAGAAAAGAAGAAAAGCAGAAGGAAAGGTGTGTGTATCAGCAGCAGAAGGAAAGGTGGGCAGAACGTAGTTGAAGGAGAGTTGGGTATCACTTAACCCACCTGGACATGCAAAAGTCTCAGATATCAGATAGGTGCCAGGAATTAAGGTTTTAGGTTGCTCAAAGAATAACTGATAAAGGTACCTCTCCTAGATTAGAGTAGTAATCCTAAATATTATAATTTTTGTAACATATTAATTAATTTATGGGAGCTGAAAATTTTAATGCTATATTAAATAAAGTTTCTTGTTGAGAAGCACTAGGAGATCCTAAACAGTAAGGATTCAGATCTGGAGGAGACAGCCCCCTTTTTCAAGCTGGTCTTAATTTGAGGTCAAAACACTTAAAGAATATTAAAAGACATAAAAAGTCGCAATTCTGCTTATAGTAAAAGATGGTTCTGTTATGCTTTGCTAATTCAGTGTATTCCTAGGAAGATTAAAAATGTGTAGGAACAATAACATCATAAATGCTACTCTTGCTTCCACGATTGTCTTTTTCATGTTTTAGTGAGAACATCATATCACCTGTATTCTCTTCCTTGATCAATGAAATAAATTTCCAAAGGTGATATTTGCATAATTACAGATGCAGAGCAACAAAGATAAATTACTGCATATCTAGCAGAAGTGTTCTCTACTCCCACTGTTGCTCTAAACTGGCAGAACTAAATAGGAATGTAGACCAGATGTTTTAGCAATGACAAGGTTCTCTAAATTCATTGCAAATTTAATAGGCATAAGTTATAAGAGTTCTTCTGCATTTATGCCTGTAGAGCTGGCATCTGCATGAGATGACATTTAGAAAGGAATGGCAGGTTTTAAAGAACAAGAAAGATGAGAAAAAAAGGGAGGGTATGTAGGTCCTAGGTAGCATAAGGGTTAAAAAAACTTAAGTAATTTAAGGGAAGCTCTAAAGGTATGCAATGAATTAAAAATACTTTAAACCAATTATCTTTCTAAAGTTTACAAGAAAATTCAGTCAGACACCTGATGGAAGTTAAGCATGTAATCTTTTTGGGTGTCATTTCATTTCAAAGTCAATTCAGGGGATTAGAGTGCTCAGGGTTACTTGGTGTAAGCCATCAAAATGAAAAGCCATAGCTGAGAGCAAACATTTCCTCACAGATACTGCACCTTGTTGTTGCAGATTCTTCTAGAAGTATATCCTATGATTTCTTTTTGCGTGATTTGTTCCAGTTCCTTTCCAATAAACTGTGAAATAACTTGTCAGTACTTCTGGACACATTGGAAGGTGATGGAAGAAGATGAGAACTGAAGTCATTTAGCTTGCGTTATCACCAGCAAGACTGAGTTACCCATGTGCATAAAACATCTAAACTACATCCTATACATCTCTGCTGGAACTTCATTCTGTACCACGTCCTTACATGTGCACATAATTTAAAATGCAAGTATACTGTTGGCTAAACAGTTCACACTTTCACTTCAGAACTGTGGCACTGCTGCCTAAAGCACTGAAATGAACACGAGGTCAGAACAGTACAATACATGCTTGCAATGTATATAGGTCCACATAGGAATGTGCACAGCAAATTAAGTATTTTACAAGAATGGAGCTCTTCTTAACCAAGTATTTTTTGTAAAAATGATATTCATAAGAATATGCATGTGGTTAAAAAAGCCATAACTCTTGGGCACACTATTGCCCTAAGCCAGCTCCTAGACAGAGACCTCAAGCTGCAGCTAACACAGTACTGCTGTCTCCAAGATAATGAGCCCATGGAGTGCTTGCTGGTAGGAGCAAGTTGCTTTACATGTGGCCAGTCTGAGCTCATTTTATTTCCTGAAAGTAATTTTGCAGGCACTTTTTAAGAGTGAATGTTCTATGCTCAAAACTAGCACCACACATTGTCATACAATTGAATCCAATCTCCCCGAAATACCAAATAACACCCACAGATTAAGCTGGTTCAAACAGCCCTACTTTACTGAATTCAAGAAACTAGGACAGTAAAAGAGATTCTTCATTAAAAGGGTCATCAGTTGAAAACAATAAAAGGGGGAAAGTCACAGATTTTCACAAATGCAACTATAATGAACTATAATGAATAATGATCAGAGATTAATTTTGTTAGAAAAATAAACTAAAGAACGTATAAAAATTATAGGTGTCATTGCATCAAAATATTCTGCTTACATCCAAAGACTTTACAGATTTACAATATTCTAGTGTATGTGTTACAGACAGAGTTCACTAGGAGATCACAGGGTGCATTTCAGTTCCAAGGCTGATGTTTAAAGAGACAATTTGAAGACTCTGACTCCTTTTACTATAAAAATTTTACTATAAGGAACAGTAAGCTGGTAAAATTATTTACAAACACTGAATTTCACATTTAAGGTTTTTCAGCCTCAAATTTTTCTCTCCTTCTCTTGTGATCCATTTAACAAGAGCTGCATTTGAAGCCATTTAGAATTCATGATGAATGCCAAGTTTCATCTCAAGCAATTCCTGAATCTGTATCTTCTCATTTCATATGTGATTCTCTCCAGTTAGCAACTTCTATACATATGAAGGTAAGAAAAATATATATGGTTGAGTGACTCTAAAATATTTTTCTCCTAAGCTGGAAAGCTCATGTGTATCCTTAAACACTTCCTTTTTCATCCTTGAAGAAAGACCTTCTTGGTTTTTACTTTTCCAATATTTTTTAAATTGAAATTTTGTATTCCTGTCAATTCAGCTCCCTCAGTCTCTAACTGTTAAGATGCATTGCTAGAAAGAAGAAAATCACAAAACTCTAAAAATTGAGCTGATTTGTATTAATTCATCTACCTAATTCATGGAGAAAAATGTTCTTTATTAACTTCTTCTCTGAGGAAAGAAATGCCTCATTAATTTTAAACACATCAATCTGAAAATGCTATCCATGTCAGATAGAATAATGCCTGACATTACAGAAAGCACAATAAACTGCATAGAAAATACAATCACCCATTATTCACTGTCATGTGAATTTATACTCATGTGTGTAAATACACATGGTTTTTTGTACTATGAAAGCCTTGAAAAGTAGAAATTTTAAGAATAACCGGAATGCAGGGAAGAAGAGTCATAAACAACATGGATTTAGAAATTCATATTGAGACTGATGAAATACTGACTTGTGTATCTCTTTGAAATAATCAATGCTATCTTGCATGCACTGGTCACCCTAGGTCCACAGACCTAGAAATCTCTTCAGAGAATGCAATCAAATTGGTCAGGTTTGATTTATTCCTGGTAAATCCATGCTGGCCTGTTCCCACTTTCTTGTTCTTCTCATTTCTGGAAATGACTTCCATGTGGCTGCAATGTTATGTTATATTACTGGCATCAGTCTGTTAAGCATATCTAGCTGTCCTATTTAATTTCTGAAATCTGATCACTTCAGAAGTGCCTTCCTTCTTGAGATTGCTACAACAGAAGTTGTCCTTTTGCTTTTTCTTTCTTGTTACACACAGCATGGAGATGCACAAACAGCCTGACTGATTAAACATCTGATTGAATGGAGTGAAGGTGGGGAAACAAACAGTAGTTTCATAATATATGCAAATGTCAGCTAGCTAAGCTTTTATGAAGATAGCAGCTATCTGAATGGATATGAAAGAAGCAATCTGTCAACATATCTGTTAAATCACACCCCCACACCACCTTTTTGTAGTCCCTATGGAAGCTTGCTCATCTCATCCAACATTAATAGCCACATTGTGTTACTTGATTTATTGAGACTAATTTAAGTTGAAGGTAAAAACATCAAAGGGGCTTAGAAAAAATCTAACTTGATCACCTGGAATATGTGAAAAATAGAAAAGAAAAAAAGAACAAGGTAAAATACAGTCTATGAGGGGAAAAATGAAGTACTGTTATGAGGTATATAATACCAAAGTTCCTTTTGCTGTTCTGCAAGCACAAGTCATTCTTCTTGTCTTGCCTCAATATCTACTCATTTATTAATTTATACATTACAAAAAAGGGTTAGCCAACCAGTCAATTGATATGAAGGAAGATCACAGCTGAAAAGGCTTGACTTACTAAAGACTTATAAATTGTTATCAGTTTTGTATTAGCTATTACAGCTCTATTTTTCTATTAACAGTGGTTATCACTTCTCAGCAAATACAATCTTTAATGCCTGACAACTAAGGTCTATTCAAAGAAACTTCTAATGCAGATCTTTCATTTTTCTCAAATAGAATCTGTTATCAGGCTAAATTACTGTACATGACTTTCTCTCAAAGTATAGCTGTCTCTGTAAGTGGAAGACTAGTTCCAGAAGGCATCTAAAAGAACTTTCTATTCAAAGTGTATATTTGTCCACTTCACACTGAGATGGAGCTTTTCTTTTTTTGGTTTATCAGTATTTGTCCATGTTCTTATCTCTAAACTCCTGTCAAGATACAATACTTGGTTAAAACATTTATGTGTGGAATTGGCCACTCTAAATGGATATAATACACTGGATTTCATAATTAGTATGACATTTAATCCTATTTCACAAGAATGTGAGTGACTCTGAAGTGATGATGCAATTAACAAGTTCCACAGATTTTACTAAAGTATCTTCTCTGTTCACTGGCAAAAATGAAATCAATTTTTGTTCAACTTTCTTCTCACATATTATTTTTTTCACAAACATCAAAGAAAAAAATGGCATATTCTACAAATAGCTTCACATTCAGTTTGTGATGAGGCAAGTGCGGAAAACTCCTAGCTGACACAACTTTTTAAAGCAAATGGTTGCATCAAAGCTACTTTTATCAGAAATCTACTATTCTTAAATATTTCAATATAGAGTGTTAAAATAAAAGGCATAAAGGCTTGGTTAAAGATGCAAAGAAACTGAATGAACATTGTGCCAACAGAAAATTCACATAGAGATATAGCCCTTTTTCTTACAAAGAACATCATGCTTCTCTTAAATATTTTTTTATACCTTTTCCTGGAGAAAAGGCAAAGCTGATTCCCTCTATCATTATTTTCATTCTTGGAAAATGAGTCCAACATTTGAAATTTTTCATTCATTAGGGATGCCCTCAATCTGCACATCATACTAAAAGTAACAGGGATCTGTGTCTTGGTCAGCCTCTACTGGTTATTTTTCCTCTGTTTGGACTCTGTGCCTAGGCATAAAAATTTGTGGGACCTTATAGTGAATATGCAGGCAAGGCACTGATGTCTCTAACTTAACTGCAGCCTCTACATCACTGAGTGACTGACCCATTTCATCACAAACCCATGTTTTCATTTATTTTCTTACTGCTCATTAAGCAGTAGAAGATCTTTTAATTGCAGGCAACTTCCCTTGTCACTTCAATTCTAAATTAGCTTTGGCTTTTCTGACACCACCCATGCAGGCCCAAGCAAATTTTCCAAGTTCCTGCTGTGCAGCCTGTCCTCATTTGAATCTCCAGTCTATGCCCTTCATGGTCTAGAGTCTGTTCAGCCAAGCTACTCTCCTGATATACATTTGCACATTTTTCTAAGTGTTAGATGACCCACACTTATACTTGAAGATGTGTTAATTGTGTATGGGAAGTCTCAAAGAGGGAAAAAAAAAAGAAGTATAGACATTACCCAAACTTATCATCTCACAAGTTCATTCACTAGAATGTTTCATTACTTCAGGGCTAAGATAAATTTTAGCCAACATTTACTCTTCTTTTATTTATTCCTGAAACATCCTGCAAACTTAAAACTAGATTTCAGATTTCACTAAATGTAATCTTGTATGTCCTATAGTGTTTTTAGGACTGAATCAAATATTTATGAAATTCACTGGACTTCATTGACTTCAAAGAATGTTAGATGGGAAACACAAATGATGAATAAATAATAAAAAATATTTAAAGCATGTAAGATAATAGAAATTAAAAATTAAATTATAGGAAAGACATTGCAAAATATCTAGACTTATTTTAGTTCAAATAATTAGAAGTTATTATTTTGATTTACAACAAGAAAGCTTATACTGGTTATATAACTCCCAAAGAAAACCTAAACCATAAAATTTTTAAGAGTGGTAATATATTTACAAATTCTGTTTAGGATGCTACAGGGAAATAAAGAAGAATTATTGATAATGACTTTTCTAAAATCCCAGCATTTTGTATATTCAGTTCATCTAAAACTTGGTTTAAAAGAAAATAATTTGTTACAGGCCTCACCATAACATACTGAGCATGATCAAACCCTTATGTTATGAATATTCCCAGGATCATCCTCACCAAGAAAATCTTTTTTTTTCCTTTTTGCTATCAGTTGTCCATAATCATTCACTTCCTACGCGTTTCAAATCCTTTGGATCTCACTGCAGCCAATCAAGTGAACACGTTTTCTCCAGTGCTTCAATTAGAAAGCCTGTATTTTATATTAGCTTCTTAGCAACAGGCAGTTAGACATTTAACTTTGCCTAGTATAATATATTAAAAATCAAGACTAAAGTTCGATATCTCAGCACCTGATCTTGTTCAGTTTTTTCCTTAATAGACCTAAGTTAATGGACCATAGCTGAGATCCTATTCATTGATTTGCTTTCTGAAACTCCAGAACTGACACAAAACTGCTTTCAGCTAAATTAATTTATTCTGTCCCTTTTCCAAGTATTTTTTTAGTGCTTTTTGATATTGCCTAGATGATAAAATGATGCTTTTCTTTAGTGAAACAGTCACAGGAACCAGCTCTATTAAAATTATAAATAAATTTTATTTTCCCCCCTTGGCTCTTTGAATTAAACAGAATTTACAGATAAGCATCAGCAACACATCTGGTTAAATGCCTCATCAGCTATTTTGCCTACTACTCCTAGAAGACATTTTTGAATAGTCAAGAAAAAAAAAAAAAAATATATATAGTTAGCTGTTGAGTTCATCCTCCACTGCAGAAGTCCTTGAATATCTTTTCAGATAAAATAATGGGTACATAGCTATCTGCCTTTTGTATGTTCATATAGAAAGACTATAATCCAGAATTCATATTTCACAGTCCTTTCAGTTCAGAAACGCTCTAATGGAATTCATGAAATACTCAGTTTTAATGACAGTGTTAATGTTCAGAAGTACTGTTCACCAAATGAAACAGGCCATTAAAGAAAGAGGAAAAAGAACCTTTATTTCTGATGATGGGCTTATGCCAGACAAAACAGAAAAAGTTAAACAAAAGAAAACCAAAACACCCCCCACACACACTTTAGAATAAAGACTCTTCTTATTATATAAGGTATCTTACAATACCAGTGTCTCTAAAATGAAGATTGTCTTTTCTCAGATCAAAAATGGGACTTGAATTTAGCCTTTTCACCTCACTGTTCTGCACCATACAGGGATAATAGATTCTCCTGCTATGTTAGTGAAAACAAGAGCCAGGAGCTACTATCCAAGATTTCTACCCAGCAGAGGGAACGATCAAATTATGACAAACCTTTTCTTAATGGTTCAGTGGGGCAACCTCTGGGCAGCAGATAATGAACCCCTTCCAGCGCTGCCTGTCAGAATCTGAACAAATCTCAGGATGTGAAAAAAGGAAAGATTTGAAAAGAAATACTATTTTTTAAGATAGACACATGATGATAAGAAACATTAGTTGGAGATGCTGTATTCTCAAAAAATATTTCTGTACAGAAGAGGAAAAGTGAAGAAAGTTCAAAAGCATCTTTTATTCTCTCACAGAACTGAAACTTGTTTTTATATAATTTATATAATTGTTCATCTAAAGTGCTCCTTTTGCAAAACAAATGCATGCAAGGACTTAACCTTAGAAAATTATCTGGTAGGTAATAATTAAACTGAAATTTCTATCAGTCTGGTGCTCTAATGGAATATTAAAAAACTTGCTTTGGGGCTGATATTTTGAAGTTAAATACCAAAGGAAAACAGTGAAACTGCATTCAGGCAGTTTTTTTCCGCACTCTTCTCTCTCTCTCTCATGGTTTTGCTCTTTCTTAAATGAGTTTGTCCAGAGGCACCATCGTCTCAGCTGAGGGTCTCAGCTGAGCCCTGCAGGAGTCCTGTATACCAGATCTTGCTTCTGGAGGGGTATAGTGAGATTTTGTCTGAAGACAATGGTATGAGGCAGATATATAAAACTACCTGAGACACACCCACCTTAAACTTATTGGTTTTGAAAGCCTTCATTCTTATGAGCAGTAATGACTTTGTATTAGGGAGTATTGTTAAGCAGAATTTTAATACACTTTTTTGGAAAGATGTGATACCTACATAGAAAGACACCAAAATTATGTTTTGTTCAATATTTAGAATTCACAACACTAACTGAAAAATATTCATTGATTACAGGAGCTGCGTTTGTAACCCCAAGGACAGTTGGAGTTCTGAATTATCCTGTAAAGGGTCAACAGAATTAATAATTACAGCTGCAACTATGTGTGATGAATTATAATTAGGCCTTTTCTAAATAATAAAAATAGTCTATAAAAAAGCAAACCAAAGCCTTGCTACTGGATACAGCAATAATTTTTTTTTGAAAGGGTGTCACATCCCATAGCTTTCTATGAATCCACATTAATTTTTTCTTCCTCTTCAGTGTTCTGTTGTGTCTGTACCTTGAGTATATAAATGGAAAGTCAGTTATGTGGACCTATTTCATACTGTTCATTTTTTCTCTCCTAGCTACTATTAAAGATCAATAATTTTCAGACAAAACAAGCAGAATGCCAAAGAAGAGTCAAAACACTGACAGCATAAGTTGTCCTTAAGATCCAAGGTGACTTCAGAACCTCTCACAAGTGTTAGTCTTCCCACTCACTGAAGATAGACAAAAATTTTAGCCTACTGGACAGACAAGAACCCCATGTAATTATCAAACACTTTTAAAAGGTCTCCATGAACATTTTAATAACAGCCCAAAGCAATGCCTTTGAAAATACAAATATATCCTCTAACTTGCCCATTGCTTACACATTCCTTCAAGGCTGACTTTTAAGGGCACTCTTGAGAGTTCTATTGTCCAGTCAAACTGGCTCCACTGACAAACTGATTTAATAAACCAGAGAAAGATTTGCTTTGGAAAGAAGTTTAAAGATTGTCAGATTGCTCAGGTTGTGAACACCTCCAGGGACAGCGAGTCCACAAGCTTCCTGGGCAACCTGTTCCAGTATTGCATCACACTCACAGTAAAGTATTTCTTCTACTATCCAATTTAAACATACTCTCCCTCAGCTGAAGGCCATTCCACCTTCTCTCGTCAGTACATGCTCCTGTAAAAAGTTCCTCTCCAGCTTTCTTGTAGCCCCCTTTAGATACTGGAAGGTTCTGTAAGGTCTTCCTCAAACATTCTTTACTCCAGGATGAACAACCCCAACCCTCTCAGCCTGTGTTCATAGGAAAGGTGCTTCAGCCCTGGGGTCACCTTAGTGGTCCTCCTTGGACTCCTGCAGGCAGGTCCATGTCTTTCTTGTGTTGAGGATCCTGGAGCTGGATGCAGCACTCCAGGTGTGATCTCACAATAGCAGAGTAGAGGGGAAGAATCCTCTCTCTTGCCCTGCTGGCCACACCACTTTCCATGTAGCCCAGGATGGAGTTGGCCTCCAGTGAGAAGTTTTCCAGTTTGCAGATTAATCTAAGTGAATATTAAGCACTGGAACAAGTAAGTGTTTTAACAAATAAATCTAATCTGAAATTTCCCACAGAAAATGAAGACCAATTCTGATAGTCTGAAGGGCAAGAATTTTTACAAACCTATATAATGAAATAGGAAGTGGCAGCTCATTAATAAAAGTTTCTTTCATCAAGCAGTTTTGTACAGTGAGGATATTCCATGAGACATATAGACTAAGATTTTGTGGTGTATTTCCTTTCAATACCTTTTCCTTTGGTTCCTTAAAAATCCATGTGGATGCATCTTTAAGCAATGTGTCCATGACTGGTTTATAACTTGCCAAAACCCCAGATTTTTGTATTGCAGGTCTTGTTATATTGCAACACATTTACTTACAAAATGAAGTAAAATGGAAAGGTAAAACAGCACAGAAAATATAATAAAGAAAAAGAGATGTTAAAAAAAAGTGTCAGTGAATAGTTAGAAAAAAATATCAAATACATGATAGGCAAATAAATGCAATATGTCTCATACAGGGCTCAGCTTACCTATGCATGTGTTTAACTTGCTCTGTGCCTCTGATTCTTAGCTGAATTTTCAGCTGTAATCATGTAGACAACTTTGACTCTGGCTCTGACTTGTAAGGTTCTGGAACTTAATTGCTCTTGGAAAGGAGCAGAAAAAGATACCATCATCTATTGCTGGTGCAGAAATAACCTCATCTACCCGAGGCATGAATATTTAACTTCAACACAAATAAAATTTATTTTTAAACACTTGCATAAACCAGCTGGAAGTTCCACATAGTATTTATTAAACAGACAAATATCTAAAGGTTGTTAATTTGGAAAAGAAAATAAGATGTTTATTTGGAAGAGTAAAGTCAGTTTTCAAGATGAAACATATTCTCAGCAAGCAAAATGGCAGAAACTGCAACAATCATATTAGGAGAGAAAGAGACACTGGTGTTTAGAAGCCAGAAAACCTGACAAGCTCCAGTCAGAGCCTAGCCGTTACTTAAGCAGAAAGCCACAGGGACTGTTTCGTAGTTCCAACCTAAATATCTGCTCTGGGAAAAGGATTTTCTAGTAAAGTGTGATATTAGGGTGGACAAACAACAGCATGACATGTTTGCAACTGTCCAGCCCTTCCTTGAGAGCCTTCATAGTGTAGAAGAGCACATATGCCTTTTGGGTTAGGGCAGGGACTTGATGAAGACTAAACTGCAGAGTCACAGAGGTTGTAGGGCTGTGAAGGGTGACTAAAGATCACAAGGCTGTCCCAACAAGCTGCCCACACTGCTACTCTATTAAGTTAAAATTCTAAGACTTCCAGTGAACTGGGTCAGCATTACCAGCAGTCAGGTTTTCTCCCACAACATGCCAATATCACTTCCCTGGTTTTCAAGTTCCTCAGCCATTCTAATTGTTATATCTATTTTGCTTTTCCTAGATTTCAACTCTGATCCAACGGCTGAATATGTTCCAAAGATCTGGTCTCCTGTATGCTCAATAACTAATCAAGTTTCACCTGAGGTTTCCTTCTATTAACATTTTTTATATTTCACCTTTCTAGAAGGAACAGTTTAGCCAAAAGCTTTGAGATTTCATTTGATGACACCAAGAACTGAAGAATAGCTCACTTCCCCTGATGCCTTATTCAGATGACAAACAAGTGCCCAAACTTCAGTGCTTTAGCCCAGACTAGGAGTGAGCTTTTGAAGACCTCCCAGTCATCACTACTTAGAACACATTAGTTTACATTTCAGAAAGGCCTTGAAGGGTCTTCTGTCTGAAGCCATACTAGGAAATGCACTCTACTAGTGGATCTTCAAGGCCTGAAACCTTAGTTTCATCTTTGATCCTGCCTTTTCACATGAGGAATACCATTAGAGAAAGTTCAGAAAAATACATACTGATGGGGGTTTTCTAATCATTATTTTCCTCTGGCATTTAAAGACACTGCCACAGAGAGATTTTTCATGTGTAGAAAAATTAAAAGCTAGATCCCGTATTTGAATAAATCTTTTCATTGTCATGAGAGACTCAAGAATATATAAAAACCATAAAGCACCATGAAAAAGAATGCAATAATTAATCAGAGATGCCTTAACTTATTACAAATGCATTTTTCAAAATACATATAATGACTTATTGATTAAAACCAATCCTAGACAAAGCAGTAATAATTCACAGGAGATAAAAGAATTCAGTTAGTTTCCTATAAATATGCCATTTACAAGGTTTCTGTTTACCCTTCAGTGAATGATTCAAGCTACTCATTTGCCTAAATCCTTCAGGATACTGTATGAATATGATGATACCAAGAGATATACTGGCTACTGAAGCAATGTGCCTCTCATACACTAAGAAGGAAAAAAAAAAACAAAAAAAATCTGTATTCGGTTTTTTGCATTTTCTATCTCTTGTGAACCTTAACAAACATAACAGACACTAATCATTTTTAAGACTGAGATGCTTCTGTTTAGATAAGAAAGCTAGATTTTCACATTGCGTCTCCACAGTAACCATAGTTATTAGTTTATCTTCACTTAATGCATGCTCCAATAAAATTGCCTGCATGTGAAATTCAAATCAGGCTGGCAGGAACACCCAGAAATCAGACAATGGTAGTAAAAGATACTAACAGAGCAAACTCTAAATTGAAATAAGAATGGAAATAATCAAGAACTGAAATAGAAAATAATGATTTCTTCTCCCCCACAACTCAGGGAAAATTATGACCAGAGAAGGATACTAAATGCTTATTTCACCACTGCATAGTCTCTGCACTGCTTATGACTCTGTTCTGTAGTTTTCTGTTGGATGAATAGTCTCAGAGCAGCCACTCAGGTTGGCGGGTGCTCTTTGTAAGAGGACTGTGAGTCAGCCAGCTACTAGGCAGAGCTGGGAGACGTGTCTGTTTATAAAGTCCTGGAAGGGCTGCCACTGGTCCTCTGGGCTCCTCTTAGTTGCAGGTTCTGATTCAGCAGAAAGAGCTACAAAAAAAGTCACCTGCTTTTCTACCCCTCGTTTTCTAATCTCAAACATGCAAGATCCTGCAGTACCACAGTCCATGACAGTCTAACGAGTGCAGAGAAAATTCACTTTGTACTGATGTCGCTGTTTTGTGCAATCAGCAGACCTTCTACAACCAAAATTGATTTAGTTCTTCAGGTTTAAATTACAGGATGTTGGGCAGAGAGGAACAGCTCACAGGAGACTGCAGCCAGGCTCTCAACATATATTCTCTCTAGCAATATTTAGTACAACACAATCTGATGGATTCTGACTCCTTTTTACTCCATCTATTTTCTCTGCTGATTAAGAGTATTGGTCAGACCTGTTACAAAAGAAATTGTACTCATGACTTCAGCATGATGTTTCAAGGAAATCAAAACAAGAAATACTTAGGAAAAGGTAATTTATTTCACTGTAGCATTAGATGGAAAATTTAACTCACCTGTGTTCCCAAGGTGAGATGCTGCTTTCTTTAGAAGTCCTAACATGCAAGTCAGCAGTGACTCAAAGAACAAAGCCTGAAAAACAGAAGTGAAGAAAGCAAAGAGAATAAGGAAAAGGGTTTCAGTGCTAAAATATTCAGCATTTTAGTCATTTTCAGGGAGATAAGTAATTTAACTAAGGACTGAAATACAATAGAAACTCTCCAGGAGAAGATAATTTTGTCCAGAAAAAACTCTTGAAGGAGGAGGACTTGAAATTTTTCTCTTTTGCCATTATGCATACAACTTAGGGAAATTGAATGGATTTTATATAAATAAATATTGTTACAACTAATAAAACAATCATTGTATTCAGCTTAATATATACTGACATTTCCACAGTGCAAAACATCACGGTGTATAATATCCATCCATTCTGATATTGTCAGATGGCAGGTCCATACACACCAAGATATTCTTGTTTAATTTTAGCACCCCAGGGAAGGTGGCCAATATACCTTTCAGGAAAAATACAGAATGCTTTACTAGAAAAGCAACGTTAAGTTACAGTGCAGATCACTTGTTCTTCATTCTCATGTTTACTCCATGTTTACTTCCCTCTCAGCTGGGCACAGACATATACTAATTATCTGAAAATTATCATTTGATTGCACTTTAAAGATAAGATTCATTTATTAAATTTACTGTGAAAACATTTAAAAAACTATGCTTTTAGTGATTCCCAGTTCAAACAATTCATTGTAGGAAAGAGAGACAAATACGATGAAGCATCCGTGCCTTTATTCCTACTGAGCCAAGTGTGGGAGATGTGGGAAATAGGGAACAAGCTGCATTTTCAAAGATTCTGAGGTCAGGTGTTCTCGCTCTACAATGCCTCTCACTCATCAGTCTAAAGGGGGGAAATTTTAGCCATCACAGCATAAGAACAAGCCATCTCCAGCCTTGAGGTACAAACAGATTTCATTACATTTGACTGTAGTTGCACTATAGCTGGATGAAATATTTCAAGCCATTTATGAACCCACTCAGTCCATTTCTAAGTAGCATGATAAATGTAACAGTTCATTAATTCTTTTTTAAAAAAAATAACATATGTGATTTCAGTATATGAATGAAGAATTTCACAGAGGCATCCCATCTTAGCAATCTTCTCATCACAGAACCTTCCATAATCCTCACAACAATAAAATAAGTCGCAATAGAAAACTACAACTAGAGTTGCATTAGAAGAAATATTACACATAAAATTCAAACTATAATGACACTGCAGATGATCATCTGTCTATTTCAGCTATCCAACTGTCTTTTTTTTGCTCCCAGATCTGTTAATATCAGTTAATTTATATATATTTTTGAAACATGGGTAATTATTTGCAGTACTCATTGTTATGTTGTGAACTAACTACCCAGATGTTAAACATTTCACTTGTGGAATTCCCTTGTCATTGGAATGGAAATACAAAGGCAGCAGTATCTGCCTTCTGCCTTTTTACACCATTAATATGAAGGTTAAATATAGGCATTACAAGGCAGACTTTGTCCTTCCCCTGGTATTTTCAGTTTTTTCCATTAAGGATTGAAGGACAGGATTCATGAAATACATGTAATAAGATAGTCTATCTCTGAAACACCTGAAAGAGGAATGATTTTCTATATGGTAATCTCTAATCTTTCTGACTGTCACAGAAGTAACACAAAAGAAGCTGCTTTCCTCCTCCCGCCCCTCCATGAAATGAATATAAAATCTCTAAAGAATGCACAAACAGATTTGGGAAAATTAGTTTTAATTTTTATGGACTTTAAATTCATATTCTGGACAACAGATTTTCAACCAAACAACTTATTTAAAATCTTATTTTTTTAAAGTTCCTTCCAATTTTCCAGAGCCTTCAAAAGGAGAAGCAACATTGGATGATCAGGAGAAAGTCTACGGAAATGTTTCTTGAAGGAGTAAAAGAGCACTCAGTGCCACAGAACTATAGAATGGACTGAGCTGGAAGAAACCTTAAAGATCATCTAGTTCCAAACCCCCTGCCATGAGCTGGGACGCCTTCCACTAGACCATACTGTTCATAGCTCCATCCACCCAGTCTTAAACACTTCCAGGGGTAGGGCATACACAATTTCTGTCCTTGGAATCAGGTTAATATTTTTAATTTTCTACTTAAAAACAAAAAAAATATATATTCCGAAGTAGAAGTAATAAAGGAGTGAACAGCAAACAGAACTGAGAGGCTGCAACAAAATTGTATCACCTGATATGATTGCCCCGCCTCAGAGGGGCCAAACAGACATGGCTACAGTGGGATCTCAAGATAATAGAAGAGGAAGCTGCTTTGTGGGATTGCAGACAAGGAGAATGAAAGATCAAAGTACAATTTTGAGAATGTCAAGAACCATACCATTCTGGAAATAAATATACTAATAACACAAGAAAGTATTACAGATATAATATTCCAGGTGTCCTGTTGTCAAATTAACTCCCTAGCTGACATGCAATGCTTGTAAGTGAAAGCTTTTTTCTTCAACTACCGTGAAGTGAAAATCTAAGTCAAAGCGCAGGAACCATCTTAACCATTTGCATTTTCAAACACAAAGAATAGTTGAATAGCTGTTTTCTTAAGCAGCTCTCTTGATTGATGGGCTACACGGAATAACAGTCTATTCCCTATCTCTGGAAATAGAAATGTTTATTTTGTAGCTACTTTGATTTCTAGCCTTCACAGTTGAAGTCTACAAGTGATGCTTGCCCAAAATCAAATGTTTCTATCCTTCTCTTGAAATCTCCCATCTCATGGTTATGTGAAATTGTATTTTCCCCTCCTGTATTAAGAAAATACAATGGCAAAATAATGATTTTTATATATGTGTGTATATATATATATATATATCTCCAGCTAATAAGAGGCATGGCAAAGCGTAAACACAGAGACAAATCCAAATATTTTTCCCCCATCTAAATCCTTTTTTGCTACACTATAACATAGTCCACCACTCAGCAAAATATAAAGTGTAACAAGCATTTCTACTGAGTCAACATGAAATTTTATCAAGAGATCTAAACACCCAGTCAGTAGTGACTTGAACCCTTCTAAGCTTCCACAACTACAGCTAGCTGCATAGAAGCCAAAACTTCCATAGTCCTGGTCTTCAGCTATCATGTCCCAGCCAAAAAATTACACATAAATATTCAGATAGAAATTTCCATTGTAGCAGAGTAATTCTTTTTGGGAATTGAGCCCATGCAGATCTATGACTGATGTACAAAATTCATTGCAAGCCATTTGCACACACTATTTTAATTTGGAAAAAAAAAAATATAGAAATACGGTGATAGTGAACTATTTCAAGATGCGGAATGGGGGATAGGGAAGGAACGCTTAGTTTAACTGCATTTTAAAAACACTTTAAAGCAATATAGCATATAAAATCCAACAATTTTATAATATTATCGAATCTTTGATATAGGGTATAGCATAAATAATACTTGTCAGAGACTTCTAACTGCCTACACTTTCTTCAGAACATTTTATTGTATCACATTTTTACAATTAACATTCCTATGGTTGTGGGGCCACCTAGTGGCAAACTAAATATGTTTATATATAAAGTAGCTGATCGTCAATGATGAGAAAACTGTTTTATTTTCACAAAATTATTTTCTTGGTTGCTTTTTGTGTAAGATTAACTTCAACACCAAGTAACATTAAGAAATAACAGCTGGACATAACACACTGGCAATTTCACTGACTCCCCCTCCCTTCCCTCCTCCTGTCTGATATGTGTCTATAGGAGCTGAAAAATAGACTTTGAAAATAAAATCCCTTTTTATCCTGTATGCCCTGTCAAAATTCATAACTCTCTGAGCAGCTTCTCTTAGACATTTCACATGAGAAGGGTTTAATGTTTAATGCTAATCTTACTTATTTGAAGACATTTCATGCTGCACTGGATTTTGATTTAGCAGAGGAATATGACAGAGCAGTGAAATCACAATACATACCAAGCAGAACATACTGATTCAGCATACATAGGATCACAATGCAAATACGATTCTTATTACTGGTCCTTATATGTTTGTTATGATGGCACAGGGTATTCCCAGTCGTCAGGAGGGAATATTTATATTGAATCCAGCTCAAGTCTGCTTCTATCTAAGTTCATTTGGTTTCCTGTCTGTTTTTATACCCTATTGAGCAAATTACACCCTTCCTCCATGCTAGCCAGGCTAGCTCAGGAAAACACTCACATTCTTCATTAACTTGAGGAGTAAATAAAATAATCAATTACACAACCAGTTGATCCTCTCAACAGGTACAGTCAGCTGATCTAAGCCAAAGTCCACCCTCCAGTCCTCCTCGTGCTGACCTAAAGCCAGCTTTCTTTGAAATAGCTGTTGTCACCCCTTGCCTTCTTCCCTGAGCTACATGAGCCAATTGCCTGCACCCACCTCATCTGAGCAGTCTTCCACAGCAGCATGATTGTTGTTCAGTCACACCACCATCTCTTTTTCCTTGCCTCCATCAGGAGGGACCATGCAGGGGCAGATTTCCAATTATGTCAAAGCTGTGCTCAGATACCACGCGGAGATCAGGAGATCACCTGAAACAAGAGTTTTCTCTCTTTTATCCCAAGACATGCAACAATAATACATGTAATAGGTTCAAAGACCAGGAGAAGTTTCTCATTTGCATAAGTTTCCTAAAATTGGATGCCTTGGCAAAACATATAACAAAAAAAAACCAAAAAAAAATTTAGAAATATTTCCTCATTTCAAAAATCAAAATTTTTTTATGAATAGTGATTGCCTCTCTGGAGGTTTTATGGCTTGTTTAATCTATTCAAATTCCACATGCAGCTTTCCGGTAAGCTTCCTCAGCTGTCTTCCTTAAGGCTTTCTCCCTGATCAGTTGAGCAGATGCATCTGTCAAATTGTTTCCTCATCTCTGTCCAAGGCCCCTATGAAGAAAAATAGGCAAGCAGTCTGGCTAAGCCTTTATTCTACTGAGCAAAATCCCAGTGTTCCCAGAGATGGGCCATACAAGGATGTTTTACTTGGTCCTCACAGAATCCTTGGCACTATGTTTTGTCCTACACTTTATTTGATGGTGCATTCTGGATGCCAAAGACACTGACATTCTGATTATTAATATTTTACTACTCAGAAGCCTAATGCTCTAGCCTTGTAATTGCAGTACTAATTCACAAATCCCAGCTTTAACTAGGTTTTTTTGTGTTGGGTTGGGGTTCATTTGTTTGTTTTAAACCTAGGTATGTCCAGCGGCAAGCAATATCTCCACACCATCTCCACTGGGCTGAGCAGGACACTGAACAGAGTCTTCAAGGCTGGCAATAGGCAGCGCAGTTCCTCTCTAGAGAATGGGAGAAACAAAGAAAGCAGACTCTTCCATGGGACTACAACACAATTTTATCACACTTAGGAAGAGAAAAGACAAGGTAAATTTACAGTCTAAATCCATATACATATCTATCTTTTGATCCTGTACTGGTGCCTCATGGGCTCCACCTCCAGGAGACAGATCCTTCCCCAGGACTCAGCTACCACCCCCCAGTAGCCACAGAGTTTCTGACTTTTCAACCTGCTCCTCACAAAGAAAGAAGGTCCACTAATCCTACTCCCCTCAATGACCTCGTTAAGCTCAGTCACTAATATCATTTTGACTAACAACTCTTATCAGCTGGATCTCATTATCAGCTACAGAGAAAGTTCACTGAACTCATTATAGATAGCAGATAGGAATCACTTGTTCATCTTTTTGTCAGGATACAGAAATGCTATGCAACTCTATTGCTGGATTATAAGTTTCTCTCTCCATAAAACTGCACATTTTGACATGTCTCACTTAAGCTGGCAAACTTTTTTTATGTACAGAAATGGATTCTTTTGTTCAAATTATTCTATCAAAACTATCTGACACCATTACACTGAAGTATTATAAAATAAGAATAAAATAGCCCAGAGTGAACTGTGCTTTGAATCTCTGGTGTATGGTCTAGCAATTTTATATAGGACTTTTCTAGAAAAACTAACTGCATTCAAGAGTGCTTAAAATCACAAAGTCAGTCTTTTTCCAGCCCACATTAGGAAAGCATAAGTGAGTAAACCTATTAACATAAACACAGGAAGAGGTTAGTCAATTAGTCAACCTGATTTTCAGTGTTTATACAGCTGTAAGGCAGTAATTACCATGCATGGATGAAATAACTAAGATATGCTCAGCCAGAGAGGGATGGCCATAAATGTACAAGATACAAATATTTGTGTGAAGATTTGCTATAGTTTAGATATATATATATAAAGACATTCCATTGCCTCATCTGTAGCAATTAAACTGTTTTTATTGTAGCAATTTTATAGTGCTGAAAAGATAGCATTACTCTCAAAGTGACCTGAAAAATACTTGCTGTACAGTTAAAGTACGAGAATTTACTCTTTCCCAGACTACTTGAATCAGAGGGATATCCTTTCACAATGGCAACAGAAAAGGAAAGTATAATTTTTACCTATTATGATGTGCAAATGTGAAAAATCACAGGAAATGAAAATTATAAAGCAGATGAAAAAACTTAGAAAATTTACTGACATACCACAGAAATCCAAATGTATCTACAGGGTATCTATCCAACATTGCTAAAAATTGTTTTGTCATTGTCATACTTGCATCTTTATCTGTCCATATCTAGATATCTTTTCTCTGTTTAAGTGATGTATCTCCTATATACCTTCTGTATTGTCCTCACGGTACAGTATTATTATTTCAATACAGAAAGAATACAAGATAAAGTTGACTTTCGTCACTCAAAACTAGGATACCATGATTTTTGAAGACCACAGATAAAGAAGGCATTCTGGCAAGACTTATTTTCAGCACTAAGGAGCTATTCTGAAGCATTCGCTCACACATGGACCAGGTCATGTCCTCAACTGCCTTCAAACTTCACTTTTCTCTCATGAATACTCATCTGTATTTATTGTTATTCCAGAAAGCCCAGCTAAATTCACCCATACCAGAAGATAATAAGTACTCTCCAGGTTAGGGAACTTGTCCACCTAGCATAGTATTCTGTGTCAGCCAAAGGCAAGAGGAGATTTCAGGGAAGGAGATAAGTGTGAAAACTTTCTGCTAAGTGTGAAAATGTCTGCTTCCCCTCTACTTTCCCAGAACTTGCAACTACTATATTTATGATACTAGGGGGTGCACCCTGACCTAATCTATTATTTCCCATTAGAATAACTCTTTTCTATAAATCTGCCTTCTTTTTTAATTTTTTTTTTTAACTGATGATACCCTCTGCTTCTATGGCCTTCTGTAGAAGCAACATTCAGAAAATCACTGCCTCTTGTATAAAGAATTGCTTTCTTCTACCTGTTCAAATCAACCTTTTCTAGTTTAAATACCCTCTAATTCATTTATTGTGGGTCTTAGAATAACATCTCCAAATTCAACTAGTTTCTCAGCCTTCTCTGAACTTCTCTAAACGGAGATCCCTGTCTTTCCTCATTGCCTTTTTCTAACTGTTCTTGTCCCCTTACAGAACTTCAGCTTTGTCTTGATCGTCATGTATTCCTTGATGATACTCAGTATCTTGCTGACCGTTTTTATTGCTGCTGCATTTTAAGCCAATGATTTCAGAATAAGTGTCCAAAATGACCCTAAGATACTTTTCCTTAATTGTAAGCATCAAGTCAAAATTTGATACTGTGTCAGCCTGGATGCGTTCCTTATATTACTTACTTTAAAGTATTCCAAAGTGAATCTCAGCTGACAAATTTTGTTGAATATCTCAGTTTGGTAACATTTTACTTGAAGCCCTTGCCACTGACACGGCATTCGGCTGTCCAGCAAAGTATCTACTGCACTTTGAACAATAAAGCAGCCTTCATTCTGCTGGAGGACTTTTAACTGCTTATGAATTTAAAAATTTATTAGGTTTTGGAGTCTCTAATTAATTTAATTTCTCTTTTGAAGCTATGCTTAGGATTACTATGCTTTTACCCAGCTCTACACTGATTAGGTTAGCTACTAATACATGGGACATAGCTGATCACATCAAGACAACAGGAAAAGGATGACCTGAGTTGTTCTGGGCCTTCACGAATACCTGTTCCCAGTGCAAACTGCCCATTTTGCAGATCTTTGTTCTCACCTGGGCATAGGAAGGCTTCATCCCTTTATAAAGGTCTTTCTAAGCCTGTTCACACCTTTTTTGCATAGCCTTGAGAGGCAGGCAGACAACAAGCCTTCAGATATTTGCCTCTAGCAAATTTGCCAATTGCTCTCCCAAAGTGTAGAACTGCTACCAGAGAATCACTCTGTGCTCCCAGATGGTATATACTCCCTGAGTTCTCCTGTATTTCAGGGAGTTTTTCCTTCTGCCCCTGCTGAGCAAAGCTACTGTGCAGACTGCCTGGCCAGCTATGGTTTCATCAGCAATCAGCTACTGCTTTTTATCACTGTCTGAACAAGCTTAATATTTCCCCTTAGAGGCTTTATTAACTCAGAGACAGGGGAGCCTAGTTCAAGCTATCATTCCTTACTTAAACATCTCCCAAAAATTGATCACAGCTTTGCCATTTAAATTAATTATCATGAAACAGTTAACACAATTAACATAGATATAAGTAATCTACAGCCTGAAGATGAGCTGACATTTCAGTATCTAAACCTTCCTTTCTGGGCTGAGTTAAGCAGTGCCCACAATCAGCCCGCCCCATTTTGAAACGTCTTTCAAACGAAGATAGTTCACTCAGCAAGGTTTGTCTACATGATCATAAATAAGTGTAGAAAGTTTTCTCAGGATTTATGTCAACCAGGGGCCAGCCATCAGTTTCTGGCTTCCCTTCTCCCACCAACACAGACCTTTTCTAATCAGTAAATACCTGAAATCCGTCAACCTACAAGTCTGTATGCCTGTGTGACACATTGTCTTATAGCACCTTTTCCTTCTGGTACTGTGCACATATGGAAAAGGTCAGGATGTAATATGCAGAAAGTGAATTTGCAAAGATAAAGGAGTATTATTTCAGGGAAGAAGTAGTGAATGTGCACAAAGATCCCTTTGATTTAAGTACATTGTAAGAGAATTGGTAGTGTCACAGAAAACCGTTCTCAATGGTGCAACCTTTGAAAATGAAAATGAAAACCTAACAAAAGATGCTATCTCATAGAAGTTTTTGTAAATGCAAAGGAGTGGAAGATTAGAAAATTGACACAGATATGTTTTGCTTGAAGAGGATTAGAAATATCAGGTTGGCCAAAGCACATGCATCCAGAGGAAAGAAGTCTGCAGTCAGCCATTAAAAAGATGTATATGTGTCAGACAGAGGAAGAACATGCTTCCAGTTTCTTGCTTGTAATCTGTTTCTGTCAAAAACTTGAACATCCAGATGGATAGGTACTGGGTTGCAAATGAAGACAAAAGGACAAAAGTTGCCTAAATTTGGAATCACCTGACCTGTTCCCAGAGCGCATTTTATAAAATTAATGTGACATTTTCTGTTGACTAAATCTTCCACTAAGTTTTCCTGCCCCACTGAAAAGGAAATAATCTGTTAGAGAAAGCAAAGGTAAAATAGTGATCCCTAGGTCCTTAATTTGCTGACATTTAACTCCATCCCTACATGCTTTCCTAACTGTAGTACTGAGAACTACTAAAAATGATACAGTTAAACTTGCAAATGTACATGTAATATTAGATTTATGCTTTTATTTGAAACATTTATAGTCCAATTGAAATTTTATTATTCATAGATGTTAAAAGAGAAACACATAACCTTAATTTGAAAGTGCTTTAGAAAAAAAACCCTGCCATCTTAAGAATTTATTTTTCACTAATTTAGGTGAAGAGAGAATCAGGAAGTGAGGAAAAATAAGTGGTTATTTTTTCCAGTATACATTATATTTTTAAGGAGAAATAAACCAACCAGGTTTAAGTTCTTTTTAAAAACAGTAAAAAATAGATTACTTCATTTTGTTTTCAACTTATTTTGAAATAGATAGATTGATTATCAAAGGCTTACAGTTTATTTTATTCAAATATATAATTTCATCATGAAACAAAACTTATTAACAAAGCCCTGGATCCTGCAAAGATTTATGTACATGCCTATGGTTACAATATTTGGCTATTCACATTGACTTTGATAAACCTTTTCAATATCCAGGATTTCTGTGTCTACACACAATATCTATATCAGTGCGTGAATGTAAACTTCTACTTCTTACATTTTTAAATTTTCTGCCTCTCTCCAATGTTTATCTTTCCAATTCTGAAGCTGGATAAGTCTGTGCATCACTTTTTTCCTGCCTCCTAAAACATTTCCAGAAGAACTAATGTAAACCAGACAAGTAGCAGACAAACAAAAGGTAATTTCTCTAACACTGACAATGATCCAAGAATACTGCTAGCAATACCTGTAGGATTAAACAATGCCTTTGTGAGTAAATTTAGCAGCCTAATCATTCTGTCTCAGACATAAAGCTGCAGCCTCCTTGGTTATTTATAAAACAACTACAAACCGTAGTATTTATAAAACAACTACAAATACAAAGATTTTTGTCCTGACTTTTGCAGTAAGATACGGATCTCTGGTAGTTAAATATATCTATTATATATACCTTATAAAATCAGTAGGTTTTAGTTCAATTTAAGTCAAATCAATTAAGACTGGATTACAAGAAGATTGGATTTCAAGAAGTGTTTGCACAATGCTCTCAGGCACATGGTGTGATTTTTGGGGTGTCCTGTGAAAGGCCAGGAGCTGGACTCGATGATCCTGATGGGTCCCTTCCAACTCAGTACATTCTATGTCTCTACATTTCTATTTTTTTCTAATTCTTGGTCTGGCATGCAAATTCCTTAATTTTTATTCAGTATACAGAACTTCTCATACAGAGCAGATAAGACAGACAAAAGACCCTTTAAATGTACAATTATAAAGGTTTAACAGAAAGAATATGGTTTTTTTAAAATATTTCTTTAATGAAGTTCCATTTAAAGACTTTTTACCACTTCTGTATTGAGAAGCCTGCTTTTGTCTAGTTTTTAAGTGGCCACTACAAAAATACAATCAGTTGAAAATAAACCCAGGTTTTATAATACAGTACTTTTTGCATTCTTTTCCATTCAAGGTATCATTCTGGACCTTACCTTCTCATCATTCAAACGTCTTCTACATTACAATGATAGCACCACCCTAAAGATCCACACAAATAGCAGGATTTGTCTTCTACTTAAATGAAGACTTTTCTTCTTTTTTTATTTTCATACTATATTTTATTTCGTTCACAATAAACAATTTCAGGCACACACTATCTTCTTTGAGATAGAAGAAATACTATACATGAGTCATTTCTGCCAGTGAAAATGTTCTAAGAGATGGCCTGTTCATTAGCCATTCATCTTAGTCTTTGTGGGTTACTTAGAGATGAGGAAAGTCAGGCAGAACCATGGATGTTACTGTAACTACCCTCAGCCACTGCACTGGATCTCATGACAGTATCAGTAGAACTAATTTTTAGGAATTTGTACAGCTGCAGTGAGTTTTGGTCAACTTCAGGCAACAACACGATAACTAGATGCTTATTTCAATCACTGTGGGATCTGAGCAGAAACTACAACTGAATAAGAACAGCTGAAATTCACTCCAAGATGGGCAGAGTCATAGTAGCAGTAGTCACAGTCACATCAGTAGTTCTCCAGAACTTTGATGTCTATTTACATCTAATTTATGTCTAATATGTCTGATTATTTTCAGTAGATATTCAGGCTGAATTATAGCAAATTGAAATGAGCTGGCAGTTGTCTTGCTTTGTAAGTTGCCCTTTAAATATTTTGAACACGGTCTCTGATGCCAGTTAGAAGGTACTACTAATGCCTAAACAGGAAGACATCCAAAACACAGTGTTACTTTCTCAGAATCATAGTTAGGGCATGTTGGACATAATGAAGAGACTTAACTTCTGAAAAGTTATGATTACTACTAGCATCTGCAGGGAAGAGACAAGAGTGATAGTTCTTCATTTGCTGTATGAAAAATTGAAATGATGTAAACACTTCTAAAATAGTAAATTATTGCTTCTCTTTTTTTTCAAATTGTATTGCAGTGACTTATGATATAAGAAATCATTCTGCTTCAGCATGCTGCTTTATAACCATCTATTTTATCTGGAGTATTGTATCTGTGAAGTAATTGTAAAAGAATAAAGGAGGAATAAAGGGCCAGAGGTTTCTTTTTATTTACTTCAGTAGCATTTGATAATTCACTGGGCTGCTTTTTTGTGTACTAGACTTTGCAGACCAAGTCAAGGCAGCTTGCAAACATCTCATTTTTTATTTAGGCAATGTATGCTTAATGGCTTTAGTGTCAGAAGTTTCATCAGAATTAAATTTTGTGTAATGCTAGCCTTGGTTTCATTTCATTTGGAATCTGGCAGAAAAGTCACAGAGGGGAAAAAAACAAAAACCCGCATTCTTGGTTTATGTCCCTTTTCCCAGCCACATTTGAAGCAGACTATGAATTAATTATGAGTCCATATGAAGCCAATAACTTGGTGACTGAGGTTTTTACATGTTCTGATGTTTTATTACAATATTATACTCTACGATTTTATTTCTCTTGTTCTTGCTTACATTCAGACTTGCAAAGATCTATGTACATGTGTTTCTCAGAGGTTTTTTAAACAGATGAGTTATCTGAATGTAGTTAAATTTAGTGCTAAATATGTTCATTTGGTACCCATTCAAGCAGTTGCTCTGAAAAAAACCAAAATTAATAATACCAAAGGGGAATGCTGAATAGCTTATTTAGATCTAAAAATTGCTATTCCCCTGCAGGTCCAAATGAGCTATGGGAATTAATACTTTTTTTATCTCTGGAAATAAATAAAGACCTGTGACATTAATTATGGATATGTCTTTATGGAAAGTATGGATCAAAAGAGAGTACATACAAATAATTATACAGCAAATGTATTCAATACCATCCCAGAAACAAATGTTAATCATGTTGTAACTTCACAAGACAGCAGTAAATAGTAAGAAAGTTATTGTTAAAAAAGAACATGAATCATTGAATAAATTATCACAGTGCTACAATGTTTGTTACAATACAGAGAAATACTGGAGGCCTGTGTCCAAAAACTCAGATGCAGGTTATGCGCTCAGTATACAAATGCGCTCAGAAGGTTTTCAACAATCTTATAAGTAACTTTCTTATTACAAAGACATCTTGCAAAAGAGGTAGCAACAACATTATAAAATCTAACAAAAAGAATATAGCTTTTATGTGGGATATCATCATGTCTCTGCAAAACCACACACTACTCAGATTCAGTACCTTGTCTCACACAGTCAGTTCCTCCTAGGTGAACCCTGATACTGTGACTCTCTGCACAGAGCTTCACCTGATAGGGCACAGCTACTTGGCCAAGGCTTAGATCTGACAAGAATACTGTTGTTAAGATGAAAGAATGTTAGTGAGCTAAAGTCACTTCAGAAAATAAAATTTAAAAAGGAATGTATTTATTGAGCTAGTTAGTGGCCCAAAGATTCAGGAGGAAAAATACACACATGAAAGGATACAAAGATCTTCAGTTGTGATTCTCCTGTTTTCATTGTGCATAGTAAAATACTTCAAACAAAAGTGATCTAGTGAGTTGGATTACAGGTAAGATCCTGCGCCACAAGCCATGCAGGATGTCAAGACTCAGTAAGCATTTGGGTTCGATGTAAGCTAAACGTAAAATTTGATATCCTGTCATACTGAGGAGGTAAGACTACATGATTTAGACATCCTTTTGAGCTTAATTTCATAAATTTAAGTTCTCTCTCAAGGAAAGGATAGCTTTGATTTTTAAAGTGAAGCACTAATAAAGTTAGAATGCCACAATGCTAAAAGCAGCATCTTGCCTGGCCTGTCAAGGACCATGCAGCAGAGGACAAAGAACAGCCTTGTAAATAGATGCCATGAAAATACAGGATTGTGCTTGATGGTGGTATGAAAGAAAATTACACTGAAAAATGCCTTAACTCTCTGAAATAAAAAGGATTTTTTTTATCCAAGTTTAAAATATATCCATTTATTATTTTCCAAAAGCCAAAACAACATGCCGGAAGATTCAGCTCACAATGGTAACAACATAGACAATGTTTAGGTGGCCCCATATGGCCACCTAAAGGATTGAAGGGAGCAAAATATTTCATCTTTTGGCCAAAACCTCCCTTCCTGGTTGACATGTTTGATTTTGTCAAGAAGTTTTGAAAGTGCAAATAAGCCACCCACAAATTCAAACTCTCAAACCTTTGAATTCAAAAAGTGACTTAGAAGTGAGCTAGAAAGTGCTTCTTATGAAGGAATTTTCAGAAGTGCAGAGATGGGACAGCAAGGAACTCAGCAATTTATGAGAAAAATACTAAGATAAAAGGGTAAAATCTTCAAGGGAAGAAAAAATAAAACCAGAGAAAAAGACAGCAATTCAGTGTGAAGAATTAGGCCATACAAAAGGGCCTATACCTTCCCCACTTGAGAGGCACGTGCTGGATTAGCAGACTCTCTTTATTGGATGCGATGAGTATATTGATACTCAGCCTCCTCGCCAATTAATCTTGGCTATCTAGCTCGCTCTCTTTCTGAACCTCCAATAAGCAATTGCTGCAGATCCTCTTTGTGAAAGATCTCAAACTGATTCAAAGTGAGTAGAAAGAGAACTCTCAGCAGTCACCTGCTATAACTTATTTTCTCACAAGCTAAGTTAATTCTGTATTATTTAAAAAAAAAAATGAGATAACAAAGCCATATTGTCCACATCCTTTTTTTCAGGTGTTGGGAAATAATCTGAGAAGTCAGTAGCACACTGTGACTACCTTATCCTCCTACAGCAGACAGGCTTTGAAAATTGATTGATTAGCTCTTATCAGTCTGTGCAGAGAGTGCTGAAAAATGTTAGTGGATTACTTTCTAGATAAGATTCTTCTTCCTGAAAGTTAAACAGAATCATGTCTTTTGCTGAAGAACAGTCTGACCTCAGCACCAAAACTCCATGGAGTAAACAGAGATTAGATGTATTTATTGTTTGCCACAAGCTCTAGATTTGGGCTCCAACTAAACTTGTAATTTTTTAATTTACTTTCTGAAGTTCTTAAGTCTCAAGTCTCCCAACACATGGTATAAAGATACTCATCAGCCTTCATAATCTACTCCACCCTGTAGTTCAGGATTTTGAGTGTGTGAAATTACTGACATGTGCAGACTGGTTTACTGGGGAGCTGTATGAGGAGAGCTTGAGGTCACTTGGTTTGTTCAGCCCGGAGAAGAGGAGACTGAGGGGAAAACTCATTTTACAACTTCCTAGTGAGAGGACAAGGAGGGGCAGACACTGATCTCTTCTCTGTGGTGTGACGAGACCCAAGGGATTGGCCTGAAATTGTGTCAGGGGAGGTTTAGGTTGAAAATTACAAAAAGGTTCTTCCCTCAGAGGGTGGGTGGGCACTGGCACAGGCTCCCCAGGGATGTTGCTGGTCACAGCACCAGCCTGACAAGAGTTCAAGAAGCATTTGTACAATACACTTGGACACGTGGTTGACTCTTGGGGTTGGTCCTGTACAGGGTCAGGAGCTGGACTCAAGGATCCTTGTGGGTCCCTTCCAACTTGGCATATTCTGTGATTCTGTGATTCTGTTGGACCTAGAACAACTGACAGGTTTTGCTAATTTCAAGGACAAGCTACCAACATTAAGATAAATATATAGAATATATATTAAAATATATAAAAATAGATAGACATAGATAAAAATGTCTTGAGTAGTATTAAGTGTCTTCTTACTTCAAATTACAAAACCATGAAGGTAAAATTAACAAACAAACCCCTGCAGAAAAAAACCCTCAACCCTCATTATTTCATAGAAATCTTAAATATTTATTACAAATTGGTAAGATTGAATCACTTGGGGAATCAATAATTAATTAGTAGAAATGTTTCAGATATCTTATAAATATCAAAGGCTTTTAATAATTACTTTACAAATCCAGATCAGCAGAAATCATGAGGGCTTTAAACATTGTGGGAGGTGGAAACAAGCTAAGAAGTTGAGAACTATAATAATTATCAAAAATGAATTGAATACTTTTTGATCTTATGCTGTAGCTTTGTTACAGTGGAGATTAATACTAAAAGCATGATCCAGCACGGATCTTTTGATGCTCACTGCAATTAACAAAAAAGCTTTTCCCAGCTCTAATGATCCAGAACCAGACCCATAGAAATGTCACAGTATCGATCATATACAGTTCAAGTATCAATAATAGCACTTCAAAGGAAGACATCAGTTGCCATAAGAAAATAAACTTGCTTTTGAATCTTACAAAAGACACATTAATGATTTCCAAAGCACCATTTTATGTGAGCAAATTAATAAAACTCTGGAGAACTAAGTTCAATTCTAAAAAACAAAACTGACCCACTCCATCCCAGCATATTGAAAAAAACCACAATAAACTTCACCATGTATCCTTAAAGAAAAGCCCACTGTTTCAACTTTAGAGTTAATGTTGGCCAATTCTAACTATGAAAAAAAGGCATAAAAAAGGCATTTAAATTAGACAGCATTACTGATTACCTGACAGCTGTCCTGCAACTTAGTATATCTATAAAGACTTTTTTAATTCTGTGCAAAAATAGGAGTTTTACTTTTAATTCAACTACTCTGTAAATGCTTTGAAATTTTCTGTTGCAATTCTTGATACTGATGTTTACATAATGAAAAATGAAAATCCCCAAACATTGCAGTAGAAAATATTGTCCAAACTTTAATTGTCTTATTAAAAACTGAAACTAAATAGTCTTTAAATTCCACAACCCAAACCATTCCATGTTTTCATGAAAAATAAGCATATATAGCCCCATTATCCTCTCACTGGCAGAAGACAGAGAATAAATTGAAAATAATCAGTTCATTGTTGAGAAGGAGATTTCTCGTATAATATAGACATGAAAAAATTCCTGTGAATCTGTAGTGGCAGGAATGGATAACAGATGGATTTGCACCACAACCAGATGACTAACAGATCCTGAAGAACCAAAGGCAGTGTCATCAACTATCCCTCAGAAGACATTAAAATCCTATGCTCCATCTCAAGTCAAACAAAACACAAGAATATAACTTTCCTAGGGTTTTGTGATACTTGCATTTTTTTCAGAGATCCAACAGCATAAGCTATGAGACTTCTGAAAAGACAAGTATTCCTCAGATAAATCATACACGGTAGTAAGTTCAGCTCTAAGTTCACCTTTGATCTGTGCATACTTTCCAAACCTGAAACATCAGACATACTCAGCATGCAATAAAGAATCTCTCAGAAGCTCTGTAGTATATCTATCCCAGCATATAAACACCTTCATTCAGTAGTCAAAAAGATTAAAATAGCTGGGGGAACAGAAAGGGGCTGGTAACTAGTGCAGTGAGGTGCAGAGATACAGAAGTGTGGGCATTGATTCTCACCTGGACAATTCAGTCCATTTGTCACTTTATTCAGTTGCCAAAATCCTCATTACTATCAAAATATATCTTGTTACAAAAGCATGCAGCTATATATCACTTCTTTGCTTGCAGGAGGAGAAGGCAAAAGCATTTTTCTCTACCACACCGTTACACCTCACTAGCTTAAATTTACACCTAATATTTGGAGTTTATCTACATTTCTTCATGCAAAATTTGTAAGGTGTTAATAAATAGACATATAATTTAGACTGCATGCGGTAGTCTGCCATGTTTAGTTAAGAAGTGAATGAAATTAACTATAGTATCTGGCATAGATTCAACCTGTGTATTTATTAGAAGGAAGGAGAAGAGAAAATAGAGCTAAACTAAACTGGCTGGATAGAAAGAAAAATCAATCCTGGTCATATTATAGCAGTAGTACAGGATGGCTCTAACTCTGATTATTCAGAAAAGCCACAGTCTGTGACCTACCCTGATTCACCATCAATACTGATGGAGAAAAGAGCACACTAGGATGTTCACTTCATCAATGCATTTAAGAGAAAGCATTCGATGGTGGAGTTCCTGCTGGCACTCCCAGACAGCTACTATTTCTCGATGAGAAAAGGTCACTCTGTTGTAGATCTACATCCTGGTTCACAGGAATATGTGGGATGTCCCTACCTGGTATAGCGTGAACTGAATCCTCTGCCTGAGCTGCCTCTGTTACACCAAGGAGGGTGTATTGTCTTGATCACCTATTCACTAAATGGTTTTGGTTTTCTTCACTCTGACCGATTTCTACTTTTATTTTCTCTCCATCTGTATTTTGCAACAGCTCAAACACAAGCATCCTACTTTTTATTTCCCCATAATTCATTAATGCTAACACTTTTATTTCCACTACATTCCTTTACCCACAGTGGATACCATACAATGAAAATTAGAGTCTTAATCTTCTTAAACTCTCAAGCTGACATTATATAACGGCATTCTGCTCATGAGTGATTCATTCATAGTGCAAAGGCTGGCTGGACAGAAAGTAATATAATTGCAATGACTGCCTGCAAGACCTCAAGAGGCAGAACCTCACAAGACCTGAGACTTTAAACTCATAAAAGATAAAGCTGAGTCTCACAGGAGAAGATCAGGTGAGGTCAGAGAGGATTGGCCACAAAAGAAATGTCCTGATTGTTGTTGAACAGTTTTGTTTTGGCAAAATGAAGATCATTTCTCATTTATTAAGTTCTGAAGTGGTGGTGACAGCAGAAATTTGACTACAATAATGCTGTTTCTATGTCAATATGGAGTATCATGGGCAGAGGATAGCGAGAAAAACTTTGACCACTATTTAGCATCTCAAAGTAAGTGATTATAATAAAAGGATTAGTTTGCATTCAATAACCACAATTTATAAATAAATAGTTATATTCTGTTTATTCTGTTTCATTTTATAGCTACTGTCTATGATTTGTTCTAGCTTTTAATCTTCTTTAAGAAAGAAACCAGCTCCCAAAAGAAACGGACACATATTTTTTTTGATTTTTGCTACCATCTTGTATAAAATACTGTTTTGACTGCCACGAAACTTGTAGAACAAGGGAAGAACAAGAGTCTGACAAAATATCAAAAGTTCCTATAAACGATGTGAAAAAATAGGCAAGCAACTACAAGAGAAAAAAGACCCAAACTCCTTTGTCTAATTCTGTCTCCTGTTACTAAGTCACAATTATTTTCAAAGAACTCACAGAGCCCCTCAATCTCAGAATGCATTTCCAGGAAAAGCTCTTTAAAACCTCAAGTTGATCTGAAAGCTGAATACAAAAGGCAATCCACAGTAGAAAGAAAGATACTGCTGGCTTCTGTAATAGGTACAGAAGCTCTGCTGCTTTCTGAACATTTCATGCCTAACCAGGTTCCCACCTAGCTGTTCCTGAGAACTTTCCCCCATATATTTTCTCTTCATCTACATGACATCTGATATGCCTGTTCATGCTTGGTGTAGGCATAAAGCAGATATTGCCAAAGGGTCAAGTAGTACATAACTCAATATGATCTGAGTTTTCCTGTGGATTTTTCCCCCAAGGTGAGTCTTCTTCAGCTATTTGACTCCAGCATTTCCCAAATAATTTCTGTGCTTCATGCTTGGTCTCTACCTGGTTCACACCTGACATTTCAGTTATCTTGATTACACTTTGATTAACAGAAATACATTGTGGTTTTGTTTCAGAAATGAGGCTGACTTTTCATGACTTCTCACTCCTCATAGTTTGTGGTAGGTTACACTGAGACGTCACTTCTTTCCCTTCAGTCTGAACAACCCTGTAGGGTACCTCCATATCACCATCCTTGGATTGTGCCTTGGAGAGTGACTGTTGGCTGCTGAAGCCTTTTGCCCTACCTTGAGTTTTCTCTTTGTCTAATTTACAGCTCACACTGTAAAGAAAACTCTTAAGACCTGGACAAAAACAATTGTTCATCCTGATGCCCCTGAGAGTGGTATAGCTCTTCTACTATTCCAAGGGAAATTCCTGGGGCCAAGTGAGAGAGGAAAAATCAGAGAGTAAAGTGTCACCTTACAGGGAAGGTATCATTCATCCTATCACATTTCTACATTTCCACAGTAAATTCCATTAGATAGAGAAAACCTTATGCAAAATAAAGAAGTCTTGTGCATTTACCCCCAACACAGCAGAGAGAATGAGCAGGATGCTGCCAGTTTGCATGCTTTATTTTTTAAACTCAGCTAAGGTACATCTCAACAATCCAGACTGTATGCCCTGGATTAGCCATAGTGCTGTCAATAAATTAATCAGAAGAGTGGAGTTTGCACAGGAGTAATAGAGGAGTTAATTTGATTAATTCTCCTTTTTGAATATTAATCATTCCTTGGGAAAGTAAAATAAACCAAAACCAGCTTGTAAGATGGGGGAGGGGGGGTTGTTTTTTAAATGGCTTGACCATTATTATGTTATTCAGCAGTAACAGTTATACTGTATTTACATCCTTTTGCAAGAGTAACCAGCAGGATGTGTAATCAGGAGAAAGTGTCTCTTGTGACGCTTGCTTTTATTCATCCTTATAGGGCATGACTGAGCAAGTTAAGATGAGCAGGCTTTCTCCTGGACAGTACTCCTCCAGGAAGTAATTGAAAGTTAAATTGCAAGTATAACTTGTGTTACTATTGAGTTATAAATGTATGCAAAGAATCGTTTCTAGTTCAATGCTTTAGTAGCTAAAAAAATTATTTTATGAACAAGCACTGGCAAGAAGTATTGAGCAGGGAACCTTACAGAAGACAGGTGCTTAATCTCCCAGAAAAAAAATAATCTAGTTTAATCCTTGTTATTTGTTTTACAAGCAGCAAAATGTTACACTGCAAAAGCCCAAGAGGGTAAACTGACCTCTTAGGAGTTGCCTAATAAAGGTAGAAAACTTTCATCCATGAAATCTAGATAATTTATTCATTTAAATATCTTTCCAAGCTGACCACTCTAATATTAAAATTTCTCTTCATTTTGGTGGGCAAAAAAATCAAAAATCTCCATGTTACCATAAATTTTGCATTTTTTCCCCTGTGTGTTATTTGCTCTTTGTATTTGCCTGTACCAGACAGCCTGTATTGGTTGTTCAGTGTGCTCAGCTCCCCAGTGTGGTGTGCTCAGCTCACAGGATAGTTTGCAATGAGGAACACCAATTAAAAGCACATATTATAGAATAACGAAATCCCAAAACATTGAGCATTTTGACAATAGTTGTGAGGTTAATTTTTCAGGAAGCCTTCAGCTCCCTTAAAAATAGAATAGTTAAGCAAAGGCCACAAACAATTTTATAGGACTGAGATAGAAACTTAAATTAAAGCAGTTATTTTGCCAGTTCTCATCCTAAATCATAGTGCTCACCAGCTATGTATCTGATGATTTTTAGGGTACTACTAATATTACTTCATGTAATAATTTCTTCATACATTATAATCTGCAATAGAAGCTAGGCTTCTGAGGCACAATTCTTTGAGAGAACTAAAGGCATATCACCTTCTCCTTAGTATTTTCTCCTCTGCAGCTGGAATGAGTAATTGTGAGAACAAGAGCAGAGGGTCACACTGATGATAAAGAGGACAGGCCTCTGTGGGGAAGACATTCTATCCATGCCTGTGCTGGACAGTGGCTGGTGCAGTGTGCTGACAGAGTGCCAGACCAAATTTCAAGCTGTGTACCCTGGGGGGAAGCCTGATTGGAACACTACTGCCTGCCTGTGTTGCAAGGCTCAGAAAGAAAAGCTAGACTTTGGGAAGAATAATCTGACCTACTAATGCACCTTATAGGACTCTAAATTATCTGCAGTTGCAGAGGGGAATAAAGGACTTAGATTCTTCTGTGAACAAGTCAATAATAGTCTCTGCTCAATACATGGCATTGATCAAAAGAACAAATGTTAGGATGCAAACAGAGTGATGTTAAAAACGGTATTGAAAGTGAGCACCATCATAAAAATCAATGAGAGAGCTTCCTCTGAACCACTGTTCAGCGATGACCACTTCATCAGAAAGGGATGTGGCAAACAGCTTACAAACAGACTACAAAAATTAAGAGATGCTTGGGTAAACATCGATTATGTAGTGAATTAAATGACTGGGACACTTCAGCATTGAGAGGTACTATTTAGGGTGCCATGAACAATACATTCACTAAATTGAGCTTATGGAAAGATGGGAATTTTTTAACAACCTGGTTGCAGTAGAAAATATGAATTTGTCAAAACAGAAGTATTCTGTCAGAATGTACCATTTCAAAAAAACATTTCAAAAGAATAACACCCAAGGTTACTCCTTGTCAAGGAGTAATCTCCCTTTAGAAAACTGATTTGTTTCCTCCAAGTGGGTTACCTGGGATCCCGACTTTCTGTGGCAGATGAGTGTCACAGACCTCCTCAGGGAGGAGATAACTGAAGTTAAATTATCACTTGCTCTGTGTGAATCTTGCACAAGCTTAGCTTAAAGATTCCAGGGGAAAGCCACTGTAGAGACAACCAAGAATTTCAAACTCAACATTTCCAGTGCTCTGGAAGCTCTAGATGCAATTACACTAGGGTTTGTAGAAACCAGGCAATAACACTGGGCTCATAGAAAGGCAGAAAATTTACTCCTGGATTTCAGGAGTATGAGTTGACTTCACAATGTCCTTCATTTTTTTTATTTAGCTTCTCCTCTTCATACAGGAAATCAGGAGACACACACAGACCATAATCCAAGGGGAACCAAAGTGTACAGGCACTGGGCCTCCATTCTGAACAGTTCCTCCTGAAAAGCATTTCAGTTGAAAAATTACAGTCATGGGGCTAATTTTTGGCAGAAGACCTCCACTGTGCCCTTCCACATCCATAGATCTTCCTGTACTTATTGCAGGTCATCCTCTGTCCTCAGGAAAATGTTGCCTCATAAGTTGGACATTGAATCATATACTAGACATGATCAACTAGATGGGATACCCTGTCACAGGAAAAAATGAGTTTCAACAGGTAGGATTTCCACCTCATGAAGCTATACTGGCTGTTACCAATGACTGTGTTGTCCTCCAGATGTTTTTTCAATACTTCCCAGAATAATATTTTCCATGGTTTTACCTGGCACTGAAATGAGACTAACAGGCCTGTCATTCTGAGGTCCTTCTTCTTGCCCTTCTTGAAAATCAGGAAAGGAAATTCTCCAGCTTCCTGTCAGCTTGGACTTCTCCAGATTTCCAAGATCACTTAAAAATCATTAGTCCTCCGTCTCAGAGCACTGAGACTCCCTTGTCCACCATCCATGTTGAAGACAGAGGCAAAGAATGCATTTTAACTCCTCTGCCTTTTCTCTGTCCCTGTTCCTCATCCTGCAATGGGACAATGTTACTTTTACACTGCCTTTTACCCCTAATATATTTGCCAAAAAACCTCTTTTATTGTCCCTCACAGCTCTGGCTAACTTCATCTCCACCCGAACTTTGGCTATACGACCTTTTTCCCTACAGTAGCAAGCAGCATCTCTGTATTCTTCCCATGTCACCTGACCTGGTTCCCCCTGGGTGTACACCTTCTTTTATTTCCAAATTAAATCTCTGTTCAGCCAAGCTGGCATTCTGCCTCATCTGCTTGTCTTAAGACACTTGGGAATTGCCTGCTCCTGTGCTTTTAAGAGGTAATGTTTAAAAAGTGAGCAGCACTGATGAATGTCAGAACCTGCAAACACATTTTCCCAGGGGATTTTACTCACTAATTCTCTGAGCAACCCTAAGTCAGTTCTCCTCATGTCCAAGTTCAGGCCTGAAGTTTTGCCGACAATTTTCCTCCTGTCAACAGAGATTTTAATCTTGATCACTTTGTGGTTACTGTGGCCAAGAGGGCCACCAATCTCCACTTTGTTTATGAGATCCACTCTGTTGACAAGAAGTGGATGAAGAAGGCCATCTTTCTGAGTCAGCTCCCTTAGGGCCTGTTCTATAAAGTTGTCATCCAGGTATTTTAGGAATCTTCTGGCCCAGGCTGGACCAGCTGTGTGATGCTCCCCGCTAATTTCTGGCAAGTTGAAGTCCACCATAAGGACAAGGGCAGCTGCCTTGGAAGTGTTCCTTAGTTCCTCAAAGAATAACTTGTCAGTGTCATTGTCCTGGCTGGGAGGTCTATAGCAGACTTCCACGGTGACATCTGCATTATTTGTTTGCCCCTTGATTCTTACCCAGAGGATCTCAACTGTGCCATTTACAACTGTGAGCTCAATACATTCTATCCCATCTGTTATATACAAGGCCACCCCTGCCTCTTCTGCCCTGCCTGCCCCTCCTGAAGACCCCGTAACCATCCAACAGGGCACTTCAGTCACAGGACTCGTCCCACCAGGTTTCAATTATTAATATCAAATCTCTGGGACTGGGCCAAAGCATCCTGGCTTTTTTATCCATGCCACATGCATTATTGTAGAAATACATCATGAGTAGTACACTGTACCCAACACTTCCCGAAGCAGATTGAGGGATCCCATTAGAAGTGGTTTCCACAAGCTCCTCATGTTTTGACACACCATCCCACTATTCACCACTGGGATGCCTGGTTTTCTCTCTCTCCCTTCCAAGATAGTTTAAAGCCCTATCAACAAACTCCAGTGTTCCTGTGTGCACTTTAATATATACATTCATCCAACCATATATATGTGTGTGTGTGTGTGTATATATATATATATATATATATATATATATATATATATATGTATTTACATATGTACATACATATATATACACACACACAATCAGGAAGCAGTCTTTTCAGGATGTTAGCTCTTTGCCTGGAAGTTATATAGGAAAGAGGAGGTTTTCTCAAAACCAGTTCTGTTGAGAGGCACATCTCAAATTCTTCAGAGAAGCATGATATGATCTTGTAGGCAAAAAGCTATTTCTATTAAGTAATCTAAAAAGTGGCCACTAGTGTATTAAAATAAATATTAGGTGCTGTTATTCCTTGGCTTTTAAATAAGGATAGTGTGGACCATCCTGGGGATTTTCACATAATGGCTTTAGAACATCTTTTTTCAGAAAATGTTGGATCAGTCATGCTAGAATAAGGGGAGGAGAGTCTGCTGTGAAACTCTGAGGCATGTCCCTTTAAAAGAGTGCAGAAAACTCTAGGGTAAATCATAGTAAATTAAAAGAGTTCATCTATTGTGGCTACTTATTCTACAGCAACTTCGGTTCAAGCCATGCTGGTACTTTTTCTAGAGCCTTAACTCAAACAGCAGGTTTGCTGTATCTGTGGCCTGAAGTTAAAAAATGCTAAACATCTGCCAGTTTCCAGACTTGAAACATTGCAGCTGCCTTACCTGAAGGATATTTTACTGTTAGTGTACCAGGAATCTCGGTGCTACTGTCATGTGGCATTTTCACTATAAAATACATCATTGTCATTTCACAAAATGTTAAACAAGTGCCTCTCCCAAGGATACAGTTTTAAGTAATTTACAAAATATTTTAATTATCATATTTTTCAATTCCTTATATTGGAGACAAAAATACAGCAGGACACAATTCAGTTTGACTTTTTAACAGACTCAAGACTTCTCTTGACAGCTGTTAGTATCAGTGAGTAGTTCAGCTGCCCATTCATCCAAATTGCACTGGCACTATTCTTGCTGACATGTGCTTTGGCCAATGAGAAAGACCTACAGATGTACACAAAATAGAATAAAACTAATAATCCCTCAAAGCAAATATTTAATTTCTGAATGTTAATGGTCTGGTACTTATGAGCACAAACTGTTTTAGACCTCTGTCTTCACTTCATCATCAGGTACTCCCAATGCCAAACAGAAAAAAAGGTTTTGATTGGCACTGGATACATGAACGAACTGGTGCAAAACACATTTTATATAACTTGCAACTGATTGTTGGATTTCCATAATTTATTGTTCCTCTTACAATTCTCTACTATATTTGCCCAGTTTGCAAATTTTTCTTCTGAAGTTAAAGTCTTGCAGCATTTCACATCCTCACCTGTCTCCAAGAGCAATATCAATTTGGCAGGCTGCAATGCATATTTGCAGTGAAAAGCTTGGAAGCCACTCTGTTGAGATCAATCAAGATACACATGAATCTAAGAATATCAGTAATTGTGTGGAAGTCAAAGGGATTACTGTGGGTCCTGTTAGAGTATGTTGTACTTGGTGCATATTCAGTGAGGCACTATAATCTTCAAAAGGTGCCCTGAAGATCATCCTAGGGAACAAAATGAGTTGTGAAGACATAAGAAGCACATTCTATCCGTAGATTGGAAATTCATTAATAAACCTTGGACTCGGTGATCTTGAAGCTCTTTTAGAACCTTTATGATTCTATGATCATGGATGAACAGCAACAACAAGGATAACCAATCTCTGAAGACAATACTTTTGCCCAGGGAAAGTAAAAATGTGCCATAAAACTCCCAAAAGTGTCTTTTGTGTATGTTCTTAAATGAGAGTTGGATGTTCACCTTACCTTCTCAAACAGCCCTGTCAATTTAATATCTAGTCTTGCCTAGCAGCCTTTTCCTTAGGAAGTAAAAGAAGGAAAGAGGGAGCAGGATTTTAGGCATAATAGCTGTGCTCTCACGTGCCTCAAACCATACATGTCACAGTAGCACGTTTCTATCATTATTTCCACTTGTAAAATATGCCAAATATGAAAAGCAAAAACATTTAAAAACATCTAAAATGTTTCCAGACTGGAAAGATTAAAGGACACTCTCAGTCTGGGAACATCTCTTTTCAAAGACTTCTCAGTTTTCCTGAGAAGAAGCTTGTGGTGAGAAGAGGAGATAACAAAAAACACCTTTAGGGAAGTAGGGTTATATCACCGCTCTGTTTTATGAGGAAAAAAAAAATGCTATTTAGCAATTTTGAATGTAGGTTTTCGTAGTTCTCCCTATAGTTCTGGCCATAAGAAGACTATTGTGGCCCTTTCTCAGAATGTAAAGCCTTTGCATAGCGCCGCGGAGAGGCAGTAGCTCCGGAGAGCGGGACCCAAGCGCACGCCGAAGATGGGTTCTGCAGGGCGCTGTTCAAACCCATTCCTCGGACTGCACCGCCGCCTGGTGGCCTCCGACACAGTGAAATAATTGACAAATTCGGTCGTTTTTTTAAATAAATTTATATATTTACATAATGTATTGCTGTACAAGGGAGGTTTCACCAGAAAATATCTTTATTAGGGGAAAACTATAAAAATCCTTATTTTTAAACAATGTCTAAAATTCCCAGGGACATTTTACTCCATTTTTATTTTACAACCACCAATGCTGTTGTTGTTCAGGTGATAACTTGAAATGGAATTTCCTACCTTAATTATTAAACAGAATATGTATAATATCAGTGCTTCTGAGATTCTGGGAGTTAATGGTATTAATTTAGCCATATAGTTTTTTTAAGGAATGCAGGATCTTGGAATGGAAGCTTTGCAAACTTTTGTCAAAATACAGGTGGTAGCACTGTAATTCTATTTACTGAGGAATATGATTCACCTAGATAAGATGTCTGATGTGGTTTTATAAGTACCATATGGAAAAACATCAGCATATTTTAACATGTCTAGGGTGTAAGCAACAAATCACTTATTTCCCCTGGGCCTTCCAATTCAGCAGCAGATTATGGCCACGCATACTTAATACCAGGGCAAGTTCAAGTCTGCTTCAGTGGCCCTCTGCCTCTGATCTTTGGCTCATTATCTCAGAGCTTATTTTCAACTACTGTAAGTGTAAATCAGTGAGGGGGTCTATCATGCAGTGATTATGTGAAAGTACAGAAATGCAATCAATCTTTAGGGCTTCACTGCATAAAATACTGATTATTCTCAGCTTCCTTTGGCTCCTCTCCAGGGCTTTAATGACAGAGAAAACCAGGCAAGATTTAAAAGTATAACAGGGAAAGTGTCTGTGATCTGGAAAACAAACAGGTATTTTCATTATTTTAGAGAATCTTAGGAAAAAACAAAGATGTGAAAGGGAAATCTTAATTAAGGATTTGATCACACAAAGCACTTGATCCCTTAATGTTCCTCTGATTTCTGTCAACAGCAGCTAACACCTTACAGGAATTGTAAATATCTTGTTGAGCCATATATTTAATGTACAATGCCAAGGTATTTTGTGGTATCTGTGAATTCCTGGGTTAAGCAAGCGACAACTAAAAGAACAGTATTTGTTAAATCTGTACAGCAAGCTTCAGTGAAAAGAGCACTGAAGCTGTGATTTCACAAAAATTGAGGATCAGCCCAGTATTACCCTCATGGCCACATTGTTTTCTTCCTGCATTTCCTTGTCTTTCCTTGAGAAGAGCCTGACACTTAGCCCAACCATCTGCTGGGATATTTGCATCTTAAGATGATGGGAAATTATTTTCTTTTGGCTTTTGTTTTTTTGGATTGCTTTTTCAGGGTGGGGAGGTGGGTTTAAATTGCATCAGGAGGTGCCTTGTTCTTTATTATCACAGTCAGAAAGGTGCTCAGATTCTATAAAGGAACTCTTAAGATCCTGATTTTTTGAGACTACACTAAAAAGAAAAGGAAGATAGTAGAGTTAACCATATGACCCTTCAGACACTGGGAGCCTCAAGCTGAATGCGCCTCTGACCACAGCCCAGCACATCCTGCAGATTTCATTCATGGGAAATTACCCCATTTTGGTCATTGGAACTCTTACACAATTTTTCCAAAGAAGCCAACTGCATTCCTCATTTCTACTGTCAAACAGAAAGGATGTCCACCTGTGAACTTGCTGCACTGCTAAATAAAGGTGAGGCCTGGCAGGGAGTGTAATCACCTGTACCAATCACCTGTGGTAAGGGATCTGCAGGGCACAACCCAGGCAGACAGCACATGCAGCACAGCACAGCCTGCACTTATACATCCATATAGTAACAATATTATCCACTTGCATAAACTTAATATTGAAATCCTTTTTTAATGGAATGCTATAACCAGACCAGCATAAGAATAACATTTGCCCATTCCCATTTATGGTCTTATCAAATTTAATACTCTAAATTGTGGAGGCATTGGACAAATATAAAAAGTAAAATCTGTATTTCTTTTATGTGAAAAAACAAAAAGGGAATTTAAAGCCTTTATCAAGATATAAAAAAATAACTTGATACAACAGACCTCTGAATCGAGATTTTTAATCACCTCAGGCAGACAACATGTGAAATGTTGCTGCAAGGCAATTTGAAATGCCAATGTCTAATTGGAGGTGGAGGGAACATTTCCAACACACCTAGTCTTTGATTTTAAAAAGATGCTTCTTGTTTTTTACATTTTTACTTAGCTAAGCCAGATCCTCTAGGTTTTTCTATTCTTCTCAGTTAAGGAAAGTGATGCATGACTGCATATATGTCTGTATTCAGTACAGCATGTTCTAACTTATATGATTAAAAATTACATTTCAAAATAGAAATTACACCACTATTGAGATAATCAAGTAGGACAGAGAAACATATGACTATATTTCTCATAGCACAATCAAATTATTTCAGCTAGAAGTACCCTGGAAGGTATCTGACCCAGCCTCATGTTATAAGCAGTCACAGAAGAAAAGGTTCCAATGTGGCAAAATGCTTTCATTCCCACAGTTACAGGTGCCATCGAGATAATTACTGGATCCTAGTGTCACAAAAAGAAGTCTGAAGGGCTCTCTTCAAAAACTGATTATTTTCTAAAAATGACCAAAGGTGAGGTAAATGCAAAAAACTAAAAAAAAAATCTGAGAAAAAGATATATGTAACACTTCAATATGAGGTTTGTTTCTCCAGAAGGCAATATTAAACTATCTTTCTTATCAGTCTTCCTCTCAGTCTTTATAAACCTCTTCATATTTTAGTTTCAATCACAAGTCAATACATATCTCAGTTAATTCTGAGAGTTTTCTTGTGAAGTTATTTTAGTTCATAAGACAGTTCTGCTGCTCCACTAAATTTGCAAAATTTCATGATCAAATTCAGACTGAGTCCCCAAACATCTGGCAAAACAGCTACACCATATAGGAATCTGACTTTTGTACCAGCAAACCACAGTCTAGAATGCATTACACTATTGCTGTTTACATTAAAAGCCCTCTGAAACTGCTAGGTATAACTAATAGTATTTATTCGTATTAGGAATTATGCCTTAAAACATCTATCAAAAAAAGTAGGGGAAGACTCTGGTTAGGGTTTTGTTTTTGTTTTTTTTTTCTATGAACTATTACTATCAGTCAGAGCCATAGTCTGTAAAAATAACTTCAACTGCCAAATTTTTATAGTAGATTAAACTTAGTGAATATAGATCTTTATATGTCACCATGCAGAGCATGCTTTAAAGAATTTTTAACCAGTTTTGAAACACTACAGTGTGCTTCCTTCCTGCACCTTCTTTTTGGAATTTGTAGTTCCTTCATCTTTGGATATTCCAGTTGATAATTTCCTTATTTCCCTTTAGATGTTTCTTTTTCTCCTTTTCTATTCATTTCAATGTCTTCTTTACTCTGCTGTCAAAACAGATATAAACAAAATTCTGTGCACAATTTCTTAGAGTAAAACTACATGCCCCTTTAGAAACATTTTAAGAAGTAAAATTTCAATATGAAACATGAGATAGATGTTCTAATCTCAGCTTTCAAGGCAGCTGTAAAATGTATGAATGGTCCTCAGGGTATCTTGCAAACATTTTGTAGTCTGAGTCCTTTCATGGATTCAGACCTCAGCTGGTTATTGTTCAGCCATTGCCAAAGCTTCACGAACAGTCCAGCAGAGAAACAGATAGATCAAACTCATATGGTCTCTACTGTGTTTGTCTCGTGCTAAAATCCAAAACCTGCCTTTTGTAGCACTTTAGAGTACACATTTTGCTTTCATATAAGTATTATTGTTAAAAAAATATAGAAATTACAAGTTAATTATTCAGGCAAAGGTACATGACTGAAAAATAAAATTATTAACTGCTCTTTCAGCTACTCAGCATTGATCAGAATCTTGCAGGTTTTGAATGAGGAAGTTTTACATGCACATTAACATTTTCTAGGTAGGCAGAGATATGCCAATTTTCCTAAAAAGGCTGAATTGTAATAATTTCTATCAGTTACCTGAGTGGTTATTTTAAATTTAGAGAACGGTTTTGCTTGTGGATTTCTTTTCCTCCAAGCTGGTGAATTAGAAGATCCTGAAGTATATTTGCCTGTAGGAAAAACATACACATTGTTTCCTAATTTCAGCCACAACTTCAGGAAAGATTTCATTATTTTGATATGTGAATTAAATATTACATTGGGTAAAGTTTCAATATATGCATCAGATTAATCAGACATTGCCTCTGAAACACAAGCTAGTATTAAAGGAAGACTCCCTCCAGAACTTTAAACATACTTTGCAATATTGGAGCATTTCCATGAGGCTTATGTTCCAAATGAGGAGATTCTGTTACGGACATCCTTGGTTTTAACAAAGGGAATGTTCCTGGGCTGAAGACCTTCCCAAAGATATCAATAACTTCTGTTTTATCCCTGCCTGTGACAGCCCTATATAGAAGGCTATATTATGTTTTTGTGCTAGACAGCTGATTGTGCCTCAGTATATGCTGCCTAATCACAAACCATTTCCTAAAAAAAACTCATTTTAAACAATTATTAATATTCTTCTTTTAATTCCATCTCAGTGTGATTAATTAAAATTATTAATTTCTTAATAATCCTACAATTTGCAGTTTATACACAATGTGTAAATATTACCATAGTTTTCTGTTTGGGTCCAAAATCTCCTATTGGTGTCAGGCTGATTCTTTTGTTTGGAGCCTTTCTGACCATAGGACTCAGGTACTGCTGGAAAGAAAGGCAGTAAAAATGTTACTGATTGTTCTTATGACAAAATTTCTCATTCCCATTTTTTTGAAAATGTTCTATCCTTTTTTAACCTGGAAATTTAATAAAAGGCACTCTTCACATAAAGAATGTTCTCTCTATAATCCCTATACCACCTTATTCACATTTAATGAAAGCAAACATTCAAAGAAAATAGAAAAAAGACACAAGTATTTGTCCTAAAGACAAAGCGCCAATGTTGGAATTTGTTTCACTTTACGTTATTCACCTTAAAGTAAGCAGCACTCTGTCTGAAGGAGGTCTCTGTTATTAGAAATTAATACAGGGAGACGTCTCAAAATGGAGAATGAACCCAGCTTAAGAGAGATGACTGAAACTGGCAAGATGAAATCAGTTTTTTGATTCCTGATTAGTTAAATTATTTACCACTAAATCTGTTGACAAAGTGACAAATGAAAAAACAAAATTATCCAGAAAAACCATGGACACAGAAACTGAAAATGCAAATAATGCCCAAATGTTGTACTAGATTGGGTGAGGCTATATATATTAGCAAGATAAAAATAAAGAGAAAGATGCAATAAATTTGAAGCAGATTGCCAGAAAGAAAGATGCAAGACTCAGAATCCCACCTGTAGGTGTCTTGTCAAATTAATGACATAGCATGTACCATCAATAAGGCAGTAGAGTAAGATGAAGGAATGTACCATCCTTTATGAACAGCAGAAAGAATAGATTCAGTCCTCTGTCCAACATAATTAATGTGAAAAAATAATACTAATCTTAAACACAAATATTTACACTGCATTTAAATTGATAACAGAAGTGTGAATAAGACCCAAACCCTTGTTTACTCAAGACAAAAAATAATCCTAAATAATGAAAATAAATACAAATTCATAAAAATGAATACTCCAGTGAAATATCAGTTATGAAAATATATGCTGCAAAGCAAGCTCATTCTTTCATACCCTACTGGGAAAAATAAAGGTTTGAAAAAGAAACATTTCTTGAGACACAACTGAAATTCTACTGCAAAAATTACTTCTACTGTAAGTAGTTAGAATAAAATAAGAGCTTAAAGGTGGAGTTTTCAAGGTTTCAAATCAAATATTTGAAAAGAATAAGTCACCTAAGACATGCTATAAAAAGGTGGGATCACTATATTTGTTCACATCACCACTTCGTTGCATCCATGAATTCCTGCTGTAAAGATGGCTCAATTATTGTTTATGAATATTCCACCTGACAAATTGTAAAGCTTCATAATTCTTTACAATTCTGTCCGTGGTTATGGCTGAAATCTACTTGTGAAAATTATGCTTGATCAAATTTACTCATGCCTGTATTTAGGCATAAATAACTTATTATTCACCTGCAGGGACCCAACTGAACACAGTGCAATATAGACATGCATTTTAATAATTCTGTGTACACAGGAACCCACCTGTAGATCCATTGAATTTCGGTTTTTGAGTGACAGTCCGGTAGACTACATAAGCTGATCGTCGAGGTTCTGGAGAATTTAAATGAGTGTATCTTCCAGTTTCTCTCCCATATGGACTCGAAGAAGCAGTTTCCTTACTTTGACCCCTTTGTTGATAACTTGGTTTTACTTTGGGGTCCAGAGTGGGAATTCCTAAAAGTGAAAATACAACCAAAAAGATTGTCCTATTATTCAAAATTTCACACAGTGCAGGCAACTGGAGACTGAACAAGATTTAAAAAACGTTCTTTGTAGATAAACCAATCCAAGTATGGGCTGACCATATTTGACACTAAGAACAGAAGTTTAGTAGATAGTGCTAAATCATCTCACAGCCTAGTAAATAGAAATCAATAAGCTGATGATTTTTTCAAAATACCTTTGCCAGTTACTGCATTAGCTGAATTTCTTCGCTCATCAGAAATCCTTTTATTTTCCTTTACATCCTTACAGCGGCGGTTCTTTACCTGTTCAGTGTGGCTTGTTTCTGAGGGATTAAAATCACACATATTAACTTTTTTAGAAAGCACAAAAAATGTTCATAAAATGTTAAAAAAATACTGTGGTGCTTTGAAAACATAATCTCCTGTTTCATAAATAAGTCCCTTTAGGTGGAACATGTTTTCACATGTTAGTTATTCTAAAAGTGTCATTCCACAGAAGGAAAGCAAAAGTGTCTATACTTCCTCTTAGAGAAAGCAGAAGAAATCAGAAATCTTGAGGACCAACTCAAAAATTAACTCTAAATGCAAAACTCAGATCATCGTTTCTCTATACTCCATAGTTGTGGACCTCTGGAACACTCATGGCTGAGCCCATGGAGACCAATCCATTCACTTCAAATGGATACCTGGCTGAACTGTGAATGACTTCTGCCTGTAGCATCTGGATGCACCCTGGACATACATGTGCAGTGCATGAACATAACAAAATACTACAAATGATGGAGATAAATTTGCAGCAGCACTGGTTGCATAGGTAAGCCCACTTCAAACTACAAACAGAACTTCACAGGGAAAGTTGTATTTTAAAGTAACCACAGCACTCTTCTACTGGCCCTGCTACTCTTTGGGAAGATGGGGCTTTGTTCACCCTTTTTTTCTGCTAACATAAATAAGCACATTTGGTTCCTCTCATTTCAGGCCAAAATACGACAGAAATGCTCTACTTCTGCTTCAGTTTATGGGGTATTTTAAAGACAAAATTCTGTCCTTTTTTTTTTTCTCTTTTACTCTAAAACCTGCAAAGAATAACTGAATAACAATCTACCCACAATAACATTTTCTACATTGAAAAATTGACAAATATATTCTGGAACTCTCCTATAAAAGGATGAAATTTATCATCAAGGTACTCTGATGTAGGTATTTTAATTTGCTGTGACTAGTTTTTGATAAACACAACGTGACTAGTTTTTGATAAACACACTTTATCTCGAGTGTTATGCTCTTTCCTTACTATATTTTTCTGTTTTTATTAAGTCCTGTGTTCTGTGAGATCCTACCTACAATCAAACCCTTTTTACTTGTCCGAAGTGGAAAGTGCACAGCACTCCCCGTGATCTAACATGAGCATCAAAGACTTCAGTAACTCAGGGACTCATAATTGAATCTATCAGAGGATGCAAACTGGCTGAAAGAAGCAGAATTAAACCATAACATACAACAACTGCTGTCATCTTGCTGTGAAATAAATCACACTGTTAATGGAAAGTTCACTTCAGATTGGTTTTACACGAAATATATAATGTTCACCACACTTGCAGAGGAACAAAAGTAATCTAATCTAAAAATTTGCAAATATATCATAATGAAGTACCTTTCACGTTGGAATACTTCGATGTAATTGGTTCTTTTTCCCGAGGTAGTGCCTCAAATCTGCTCCCATCAACAAATATGTTCCTCTGCATCACAGAACCACCACCTCCTGTAGGAAAAGAGTCTCACAAAGTTATCTATATTCAAGAGCATCCTGAGAAAGATGAACAGTGCAAAGAGTCTGCTTTTTAAATGGCATGTTTTTAGCTGGAGTAGAAAAATACAATGAACACAATGAAACCAAATAGCTGACTTAATAAGGCCCACAAAAAATAGAGAAAATAATCTGTTAAACAGAGCTGTTAAATAGTCTGTTAAAAGCTTTAAATACATATAATTGTGAACAGAAATTAAACTATTGAATTGTGGCTTAGTGGTAACTGTTCATACAGACATAAAGAATATCTTAAAAGAAAGACACTTTTGTACATAAAGGTCACATGAAAAGATGTAGAATGTAAGATACATTTCTACTGTGCAATAGTTCTGGAGCTAGAAGACACACACCAGTTTTCTCCAAGCTAGAGCAAGCAGCCCTAGCATGGTGTTGCAGTATTTTGCATTGGAAAACTAAGCGGGAAGAAAAGAATACTACTATTATGATTATTATCATTAGTAAATATTTATGAAAAAAAGGATTGCATACCACTAAGTATTAAGTAAATTCAAGGAGAATGGGGCATTCTTCAACTTTAATGACATGATTCAATACTGAACTCAATTAGTCAAAAAAGTGTGTCTTCATTATGGTCAACCAAGTTTAAGAAGAGGGATTGGATCCTGTTACACAAGTTGCAGAATTGCAGGATAACTGAAAAAATACAAAGCTTATTCATCTTAACTATGGGCAGTTTCACAGAAGAATCAGTTTTTGAAAGCATTTTGACTTCAGAGAGTCACAGAATCACAGTCACAGAATATTCTAAGTTGGAAGGGACTCATAAGGATCTTCAAGTCCAGCTCTTAAATGAATGGCCCATACAGGGATCAAACCCACATCCTTGGCATTACTAGTACCAGGCTCTAACCAACTTGTCTGCATCTCTACACTTGCTTTTTTTGAACCTTCAAAAGGTTCACAGAACCTTTTCTTTCCCAAAATCAACTATAATCTACATAAAGGATTTTTTCCAGTGCAATCTTAAAATAAGCATAATATACAATCATAAACAATGAGTTTTATTGTTATAATTATTGGTTCAGCATGAGAAAGAGTGTCTAGAACATAAAGAACATACAATAACTCAAATGAAAACTGGCAAAGTTTAGTGCATGCATATTTAGTTATTTCATTTACCACATGACGTTCAGCAATGAGAAGCTGATGCAACAGTATATTACCTCCATTGTCAAAGGATTTACGATCTGTTCTGGGAATACTCTCTATTGATACTCTCCTTTCTGAACTCTCTTTTTCTTTTCTTGTATTATTAAATCTTGTAGGAATTGTGTTACCGTCACCTGGAAAGGCAACAAAGAATGTTTAGCTGTGTATAAGTACAGGCCGTGGCACTGACATTCTTTTCCTCCCATCCCTACAAGCCATTGACTAGTTTAGTCCAATTTCTTTTCATAACCTTCTTTTCATAACCTTCTCATTTCATAACCTTCTTTCTCTTTTATTAATTATTTGAATCCTGTCTAGTGCAATTGATGTCTATCTTTCATGCTCTGTAAGAAAATATCGTAATTCATAGACTAAAGAAGACTGGCTCCGAAGTAAAGACCCAGCTATCAATTACCTGCTTATTCATGAGCTTCTCACAAGCCATGAACTATATTGATTAATCCTATGAAATTGAATTCATGGCATTTTCAGGATGCATGTCATCATGGTACCTGAAGCCTCAGAGGACTCAATTGAAAAACTGTTTCGGGGTAACATATCTTTCTTTTTCTCTTAATGTATGTAATGATAAATAAAGACACTTCTTAAAAGGTATGTTCATACATTGGTCACTGAGTCTCTCATCTATAGACTAAATATATCTATGTATTTGTTTGAAATAATTTATCAAAATGATTTTAATAACAAACATTAAATTTTAGAAATTAGAAGACAATAATAAATGACAAACCATAAGAATTAGGGTAAATGTTTATAAATTTGTATTCCTTTGACCTTAATTATGTTGGATAGTCCAGAATTCAAAACAAAATGTAACTCTTTTGTTCTTCTATTTTACAAGACAATTGAAGGAGGTATTTAATCTAAATTTAGTTACAGAAAAGTTTGATTTAACACTACATTTTGACATCAAGACACCCAAGATAGCCAGCAGAGATCATGGAGCACCTCTGGAAAAGTGTCTCATCTCACCCTCTGGCACTGTCTGGTGATTCAATAAAAAGGAGATTCATTGGAGTTCCTGTCTCTCTCCATTTTCACCAGAGAGCCTAGATGAGAAATTGAAACTACATTCCTAACCTTAGGATGGTTAAAATTAGACTACATAAATCTTTATCATGAATTTACATGAAATACCTATGTTGTTTATGTCGGGAAAGCACAGATTGGGTCAACAGCCCATTTCTACCTTTTCCATCCACATCTGATGCAGGTCATCAGCACACGTGTGACCATATATATAGCAAAAAAGAATGAAGTGTTTTTATATTTTGCTGAAAAATACAAATATATTTTTTGCAATATTTTATTTTCACTAAATTTAAAAATTGGGGAGGAAGTGCAAACTATGTAATAGTTTCTCCTGGTCACAGCAATTTTAGTGGCAAATACAGTCCAAAGAAATCACAATACTTGCCTTTCTGCAAATTTAGCTCAGTAGTTTCCAAGGGTAATAACTCATCTTGCCATGGTGAAGAAACAGTTTTTGTTGATTGGTGTTTGTAAGGGTTCTGAATCCCATAATACTCTCCTACACATGCCCCAAGAGGGGAAAAAAAAAGCCATGAAGTTCATTGTATTGGAAGCTTTGCCTTTAAGGAAAGAATGATTAATTAATTTCATATTTACCAGATTTATAGCAAATATCCCTTATTGCTCTTTCCTCTTCAATATCTAAAACAGTCTTAGGCATCCAGTTAGAAACATCTGCAGGAAATACTTGTAAAAGATTACAAGAGAACTATACAAACACCTTCAATAATTCTTAATAATAAAACATGAAATTTACTTTAATTTTTGTCATTGGTTACTTTTGGTTTTGACTGCAACCTATGCTTCTGGACTGAAAAATAGTTCCTAAATATTAGGTACTTTCAAGTGCCATGGGATTGCAGTTATGACACATTTTAATTAGCAAATGTTTCTTAATTCAAAAGGATTCAAAAATATCTCCAATATTAATTTTCAAAATAATCTTTCATTTATACCCACCAGAGAGTGCTTGTCACAAACCTCTTCCCAAAGTTACTATCCCATAATGCCTCTTGGCAGAGCTGGTGAGGTGAGTGCTCCTGATCTCTCTCACATAAGGCTATGAAGATTAGCAAAGCCCGGCTTTCTGTATCTTTTAAGTGGCATGCTCAGGCTGAAACCAAGTGAGGAAGCACTAACAGGCTGGTCTACCAGCAAACCTGATGGGCAGTGGGAAAGGGAAAAGTGGGTTGGGGCAGCACAGTAATTTGCTGAATGCATGCCTGAAAGTAGGTAATTCTCTCACTTTTCACTCTCCAGGAACGTGTCATTTGTTCCATCCCCATGAGTCTCTTATCTCTGAGATACAGTCAATGGCTTAACTGTATGTGTGTGTATATATATATATGTTTAGATACGTATATATATATTTATATATGCATGTAAAATATATATATAAACATTCAGTTCAACTAGTGGAGAGTTTTGCATCAATTCTCTTTGCTAGATTTAAGAATAATTTCCTCTAAAAAATGAGACTGCCTACAGAGTTTGGTAAATCAGCTGAAAAAATTACTTAAGTTAAAGTCACACAACTATCTTTTGTAAAAAACTTGTGACTTCATCTCTGATGAGTGCATCCAGCCCTTGTTCAAAAATTTGTTTCCCAGATGTGAAGTACCTGCTAAACTTGTAATTTCATCCCAAGATTTTGAAGAGTTTTTGATGGCCATTTGAATTGTATCACAGACATTAGAAAATACTGCCTTGCTCACATTTGGTGACTACCAGTTCCAACATTTTAAAGATTAGATAAAAAACTGCTTCAAAACACTCTTTTCAACGAATCTTTTCTAAAAATGTAATGGTTACTATAACAAATCAGTTGTGAACTACATTGCAAGAGCTGATAAAACCCATTCAACTTGCTTATGAAAAAAAAAAAACTGTTTACAGTTGTCTTCCTCGTCATCATCCTCTTCATCATCCTCTTCATCATCCTCTTCATCACTGAGGTTTATAATCAGTGGAGGGTGAATTGGTACTAAAACATTCTCTTGATTTCTGAGTGCATCCTGACGATGGGCTGGGTGCAGAATGCCTCCTTGGACATCCTGTTTCAATGGGACATCTGCAGACAAGAACATTAGATTTACTTTGTTAGAAGGAAACTAAAGTATCACATCCAGGTTGACACCAGCAGGCACACTTCTGAAAACATTATCAGGATTAAGAATTATCTTGGTGCAGAGATTGGCAAGAGAGTACCTTTCAACTCCAGAAAGTATGAAAAACACAGGTGCCAGCTCCTCTGAATGGACACTGCACTGCTGAATATAGACTTTTGAAAAGAGGAACATTTTCATCTCTGCATTATTTTAAAAAGTTGCAAACATGCTGTATCAATCCCTACAGCATCCATTTTGAAGAATTTAGCAATGCTAAGCACAGGATTGCTCATTTTAAATTTGAAGACTTTATTTATATCAAACTAAATCTCAACTCTAGGTAGGTACAAAATGTAGACTTTGTGAGGGAATGTGATGTTCAACAAAAGAATTTACACTTAAACAGAAAAAAAATCAGAAAATATATTATTTTCTTAAGAAATTTATGTCCACACATAATATTTTCAGCAAAATGGCTTTAGTACTGGGTACTGGGATAACACATTCCAAGAGCCAGGAAATAAAATGGAATAAAAAGAAAAATGAAGAATGATGGTGAGTCTATGGGTACTGCTCAAGCTGACTGATTTGCAACCATAGTATCCTGTGCATAATATTAAAAATATTGACGTTTGATACATTTTCCAGTCAAAAAGAAAGTGTGAGCATTTTTCTATTATTTCGGTCGTTTTTATTCTTGTGCCTCTCTTGCTTGCCTAGGAGCAGCATGTATATCATGTTAAACCTTTTCTCATAACATGATTGCAAATCAGATTTGTTGTAGCTCATGTAAGAGATGTGTAAGATACAACACTAAAGCAATGGAGCCTTTTCACTGTTCAGAACAGGCTATTTTTAGCTCCAGGTAGAATTAGCCAAATCAAACTTAAATTAGTTTAACAAGATTTTTAAGTATAACAACAACGCAAAAAAAATGCAGGTTTAGTATTTGCAATGTCATTGTGGCACACACAGGCTTTGAAATTGTACGTATTTCAGTAAAAAGTAAAAGGGTTTGGTCTGTTTTCTAGCTGTGGTTGTTGGACATTGCTCTTACACAGAATACCCTTGCCCACAGTGGCTTTTGGGTACAGTCTCTGACTTGCACCACAGCCTGTGCTGTACCTGTGCTGTGTAAGTGGGAGCTGTGCTGAAGGCATTATGGGCACTCAGAAAAACAGACTCCAGGTCTTGCCTTGATCCTGTGTGCTTAGTTAGGCTCCACATGCCCAGATATGACAGGCTACATTTTCCTGGGGCAATTTCAGAAACATCAGCTTTCATGGTGACTTGCTCTCCTCACTCCTGCTTCTGACCTCTGTCTTTGTTCTTTGCTCTGGATTCTTACTTATCCTGTTTCCAAGTACCAGATGTATACCAGGATTTCTGATAGTCAAGAGTTCCTCTTAGAAATGGATGAGGAGAAAAAACACAACTTGCATTGGTGTAGTTTTCCAAAAATAAGAGTGATGCCTTACACACTATTACTGTATTCAGTAACATGTAACCAATGCTCAAGCCTGAAATTTTTATTCAAAACAACAAACTGGAAATATATCTGCACAAACAGCTCTGGAATCTGATGCTATCTCTACAAGGGGCACCTCGTCCATACGTGTTGTGCTCTATCAACAAATACTGGTGTCCTTACCAACCTCCTCCTCCCACCACGCACACTACTTTTGATTTTTCTTAAATTATTACCTCCATACTAAACATCTGAACTACTAGAGAGATTTCATCTATCAGAAATTCAAGTTAAGCAACATTTTTACTCCATGGATCTCAGCAACCTGAATGTGACTTCATCTTTTATACCACTAATAGATATGAAGATTCATAATACGACGGCTAAAATAATTGATGTGGCAATCTTATTCAAATTCCTTTCTTTCCCTTAAACTTGCTGGGATAGCAGATCAAATCTGATTGATTCACCATGGTGCATTTCTTGACCTTACTATATATTACATAAGCACTGGAAGGACATTTTTGTCTATTCCATTACTCTAATGAACAAATTGTTGAGAAAATATTTTTACTCACTGTTACTAGGTGGCAAATAAAGTCCATTTATATTACGGGGTTTTCTGTGAAAGAAGTCACAGCTTATCCTCCTACAGCCTACGGGCTCTGTCTCCCAGAAACAGGAGAACTTGCTGTAGTTTTGCTGCAGGAGAAAACAGTTTTCAGGTGTTGTAAATGTAACAATCAAAATGGAATAAATGGATTAGTACATGCTGTGTGAACATAGGATTGAATATATGACAGTTCACGCTGCTATAAATATATGACCAAGATTTTGTGGGCCCACATTCTTACAGTTTACAACATTTCAAATTATCTTTTATGACTGTTATTCTAAGCTCTAGATAGCTCTAAAGTTATTGAGTTAGGTCAATGGTGTTTAGTGATCTAAAATTGTTTCAAGATTAGAATAGGGGTAAGATAGTCTACTTAGTTTACTGCAGACTTTTCATGAGCTGCTGGGAAGGAAAAAAAAAACTCTTAAGTAATTTAACTGACGTGGCTGAGTTTACTTTTCTGTACAATGGAAAAATGAGATCGATCTCCAATGAAATATGCTGTACAAGTGCAAATCTTGTACTAGTACTGCCTTACTATTAAAGGACATGAATCTATGGGAAAACATGGGGTAAGAAACAAAATTCAAAAAGATTCCCAACAAAAACTGAAAAAAAATTGCTACTTGATGTTAGCACTGCTACCATTACACTCCTTGCACCATCTTTCAGCTTCAGCTGTTTTTAAAGATGACAAGCAAAAATGGGAATAATAGACTGTCTACATGGATTTATTTAATTATTGTTTCTTTACTCATGCATATATTCACACTGCTGCCATCCCTCTATTGATCAATGTGGCCCAGCTAAAAAGTCTGCACAATATTGCAGAAACAGCACTTTCATAACACAACTCACTTCTGTTAGTCATACATAAAATTATCGTTCTGCATCTCTGTCTTATCAGAGTTCGCAGTTTTTAGCATCACCTTTGATGATGCAATTCACTTGTCCTTGTAACCTAACGTATTTTTCTCAAACATGTGATAACCTTGTAATTCCAAAGAGGCAAGTGCTCACAAGCTTTACCCTGAATATGTAAACTCAAGTTTACATCCTGGATGTGAATGGCATCCTACCTGAGAACTGTAAATTCCAGGTTGGGGGTTATTTCTGAATGAGTTTCTGAGTAATTTTTTAAATGAAAATAAGGTCATACTTGAAAATATTGGACTGTTTGGAAGCAGGTTTCTCCCAGTTCCAGAAATTAACAGGTATGTCTAAGAGCAGCATCTCCAAAAACTTTTGGATTGTAATCAGTACAATAGGGCCACCCCCTGAGACACAAAGCCTATCTCCCAAGCATTAGAATTGAACTCCCTGACCCTTAAAAATGGATAGAATAACCAAGAGCCCTAAACCCATCCCTGGATTTTTACCAGGTAGAAGGTAAGTTATTCTTCAAATTAAAACTATCAGCAGTCAGACAAATCATCTTATCCTGAAAGCAGTTTTCTTCCAAATACCAAACCTTCAGATGAAATAAAACTCAGTGGATTGTGTAGCTAAAACAAAAAATAGTTGAATGAAGCCTGTGGTACCTTCTCCATGTGGTTGAGCTGTTGAACTGAACTGAGAGCAGTTGTTAGCCAGGATGGAATGTTACATTTTAACAGTTGCCAACTGCTCCTCCAGCTTGGGACATCAGCATGATGCTACATGACCTGTCCAGGCTGAACATCTTCCTTTCTTTCTATTGCATCCAAGCAAAATATATAACATCAGATTGTTTCAAAGAGTTGCCCATTCTGGAGCTTTTTAATGTGAAATGGAACAAACCAATTTAGTGATGCTTAAATAATACCCAACTTCTTACTGATGCAACTGTGGTCTTAAAAACCAATCTCTGATACCACAAAGATATCACATCCTGCTGGGTAACAAGTCAGAGGGAGGAGTGATAATATGCATGAGAGAAAGAACCCTCGGACAGGTCAGGGAAGAAGAAGAGGGAGAAGGTGCTCCAGACGCCGGGGCAGAGAGTGTCTCCTGCAGCCCGCGGTGAAGGCCATGGTGAGGCAGCTGTGCCCGAGGCCCATGGAGATGCACGGTGCAGCAGAGATGGACCTGCAGCCTGTGGAGGGCCCCAGGCCCGGGCAGGTGGCTGCACCCAAAGGAGGCTGGGACCCCATGAGAAACCTGCGCTGGAGCAGGTTCCTGGCAGGACCTATAGACCCAGGAGTCTATAGGACTCTATTCTCGCAGGAGCCGGCGCTGGGGAAAGCGCAGCTGCCGGCGGTCGGGCCGGGTCGGGCCGGTCGAGCCGAGCCACCGCCTCGCTGGGCCCGATGTTGGGCGGCGGCGGCCCCGCCCCCGCGGCAGCGGCAGCGGCAGCAGCAGCAGCAGCAGAAGCG
>VZUI01064543.1:0-64417 GCA_013401135.1 Cettia cetti | reverse complement strand
AGAGGGAGAGGGAGAGGGAGAGGGAGAGGAGAGGAGAGGAGTTTTAGTGCTGCAGCAATTATTGAAAGCTCTAAAAATCTCTTAAACTCCGAGTGTCATTTTCCACTTAGAAAAATAATCAATTAGTAAGCTTTCAGTTTTCTAAAAAACAGCAGAAATTCCTTCGCACACATACCCTCAGCTGATTCGAAACTTTTACAGTAACACTAGAGGGCAGGAGAGCCGTTTTTAAACCCAAGTCTTACAATTTCAACTTCATCTGGCTAAAGGTGTCCTGAGGAACGTCCCTTTCATAAGGGAACAAAATAGAAATTAGGTATTTCTCTTCTTATAGACTACTTAAATCTGCTAAAATATTGTGGTTTTTATTACTACATCCTGGCACAAGCAAGGTAGTGCCAATTTGAGCTAAAGAAATTAGTTTGCAATAGAATATCCTTTCATAAACCCTCTTTATTTTTAAACATTATCCAGCATTTCTTCATTCATTTCACTTATGCAATCTTTACTGGAAGATTCACTTAATGGTTTTTTAGGCTTTTCTTCCTCCAGAATTTTTTTTTACGTATTTTTTTATACATCCCAGTCAGCTGTAAAGAGTTCTTCAGATTCACTGAGCTACCCTCCCCATCCATATGCTGAGAACCACCAGGTTCTGCTCTGCCAACTAATTTCCTTGATAATCAAGAGGAACAGCCTCTTCTGGGTCAAAAGTATTTCTGCCTGCTGTACAAAGAAGATATGAGAATTAATGTCTTTGAACATAGTATTTCACAGAATCTCAATGTGGCTGAGGTTTGCAAGCACCTCTGTAGGCCATGGCGTCCAACCCCCAGCTCAAGCAGGGCCACAGGGAGCTGTTTGCCCAGGCCCATGTCCAGATGACTTTTGAATATCTCCAGGGACGGTGACTCCCCAGTCTCTCTGGGCAGCCTGTTCCAGTGCTTGGTAACCCTCACAGTGAAAAATATTCTCTGATTATCAGATGGACCCTCCTGAGTTTCAGGCTGTGCCCATTGCCTCTGCTTAGCATTGCCCCAATGGGCACCAGTGATCACAGTATTTATTTATAAGATGCAGAATTCTGCACAACTATTTGTCACATCAGAGCATTTTTAAATGTGCAACCTAGCACTAAAATAAAAAAACCAAACCCAGTCTGGAACCTCAGATTAGGAAATTCTGCAGAAGCCAATGATGTTTTAAAATGGGGGTGCATAGGATCCCCCCCAAACAAGTCACAGGCTCAATAATCAGTCATGGGAAAAAGCATGCTCAAGTCTCAGTCCTAAACAACACAAATGTCTAGGGACGTAAAATAAAGAGGGGATTCACAGCATGAGCACAGATCTGTCAAAATGCAAATGTGATTATGCAAAATACCAAAAGCACCTGCAAGAGTAGTCATCGTGATCTATCTAATATCTAGATAGCGGGAGAGATTTTGTCTACTTGTTGTGGCAACATGTTCTGTTTTGGGGGTTTTTTTGCTAAAGAGTTTCCATGAAATGGTGAAGTGCTTCTCTGACATTGCTGCTGAAACAATGACAGGAGTTAAAAAAAGCTGCAATATCAGTGATATCTTCAGTGATAGAAGACAACTTTTAGAAGATAATGACAACAATAAACATGGGGAAGGAAAAAAAAAAGCAAGCAAAACTTAACCTAGATGCTACAAAACTGCTTCTCAAGGAAAAAAGAAGTATACATATTTTAGCTATTTTCTGTTTCACACAGACTTTTTCTTATGCAACCATTGTTTAAATTTCTTTACGGAATTGAAGGATACAAGTGCCAAGCTATACCATCTGAGTATAAGAAAGCTGCATCTGTCTGGTACAGTGATCTGAGAAAAGTAAAAGTTGTTCTCTGGATATGATTGTTTCAAATATTACATCTTAGCAACAGGATAATTAAAGTCCATATTTCTTTAAAAGAAATGCCAACAAACTCAGTTTCATGTTAGCTAATCAGAAAATATGTCATGGATTTCCTTGTCCATGCTGGTGATGAACTGCAGTGGTGAGCAGTTCTCTTCACAGTTGAGGAAATGAGTCACAGACTGTAGACCTGCTCAATCTGCAGCCTGTGCAAGATGTGCTAAGTCTCATAAGCAACAAAGTGATCACAGTACTCACTACTTCACTGTCCCAAAGTCTAGAGAGCAAACTCTTAACCAGGAAGGCACATCTGCAGACTAGTCCCATATGGATGTCACAAACACTCTACAGTAAATGAGATAGTACTTAGATATCACTACACTCCTACACGTGGAGAAATTCATTGAGGTCCTAGGGTAGACTCCATTACAACACATACATTTGGATAACTATGAGGCAGGTGCTGAAGGTCTCATTCTAGATAGTAGAAATCTAATTAACACAAACAACAGAGTCCAGAGAGCAAGTCAGCTCCCCCCAGTGCAGACACCTATGCTTGGTCAGCCATATTACTGAGAGTGTGCCACTGACAACAGAAACTTCCAGGAAAATGAAAAAATCTAGACTGATGGCAAAGCAAGCCCCAAGCACCTCATCTGCCTCCTGGTACATCTAGCTCAGCTCACCATCTCTGGCTACATAGATACCAGAAGTCTTCTCAACAGAAATCTAAGGAAAATAAGATGTAAAGAAAATCTTAATGAAGCAGAAAATAACTCTTAGAGCTAAGTCTTACTTTAACACATACTCTTATTTCTTTAAATGTATGTAGAGGAGCCTAACTGTAGTCAGTTAATGTAGCTTTGTAATAAAAGTCACTTTTTGTGATGCAAATATTTATTTATTTCTCAGTGTTAAAATTTATCCTGAAGGTGTTACATTTTATTGTGAACATGAAGAAACAAAAGTAAATTGTATCTTCATTTCCTTAAAACAGATTTCTCTTTTTTTGATTCCTGAGCAAGAAAGATGAAGCACCCTCAAACCCATCCTATGCACTTCTGTTAGCTAAAATGGAGTACTACAGCATGAAGGAGAGCAATCAGCATGGAAGAGAGAGGCCACTCTTCTAAAATTTATCTCTTGGAAAAAGCAAAGCTAAATGTGATCTTAGTTGTTTTGACACAATCAGTGGGATTCACTCATCACCATTGTAATGAGTAAAAACTTGCTGCAGAGAACAAATACCAAGATTCTTCGCTTTACAGCAATAGTTTGCATCATCTAAATAACTGCAGGACAAAGAATATTCTATGAGCAGCAAACCCACAAAGGCTGGTTTTTTATTGACTGACTCACATGGCCCCCAAATTTTTTGCCAAGCCCCAGCCTCTCTTTCTCCATAGCAACTCTAGTCCCTGTCCTCCCATGTCCTTGAAATCTTCTGACACAGTCTCCAATTGTGATCCTGAGCCATACACATCATCACTGAACTGCTGGCAGGCCAAATGGAGCAGGTAACTTGTTAGTTGGAGCTGTAGCCTTCCTTGAGGGAAAAGGGGTGCTAGTCTGTACCTGTCTCTCTAATCTTGACACTGACCTCCACAAAACTTGCAGAAACTAAGTCTGCTTTTGGAGACCTGTCAAAGTTACCTGACAGTGACTAACAGGATGAAAGATGTTTGCAGGTGGCAGGCTTGATTTACAGCAATTCTGTAAGCAAAGCTAAAATAAGAAGGAGGAAAGTTAAATAAAGACCTCACTATAATTGCAGATTGTGTTTTTGACAGCTCACGCAGTTCATCACAGGCAATCAAATCATAGAATATCAGGTACAGAAATGTCATGCTAATAAGCCTAGAAGTAGAAGAGATGACACAATTTCTGTATGAAAAGGCAAGAATCCTGTAAGATCATTAAAGAATGCCAGTAGGAGACAAGATAAGGCCCGCTGCCTTCCTTTCCATCCTTCTCCTCTTCCATGTATGCCACAGGTGTCCTCAGTTGATCAAGTTCAGTCCATTTCCCGAATCACCTTTTTTAGACCCACTGAAAGTCAAAATAGTACCTTTTTCCAAGTTTAGCCATGCTGCAGGCAGCTGAGGGAGAGTCACACCCATGGGAGCAATTCAGATACTTTGCCTCTGTAAAGTGGGGATTGGCAAAGGCTGCCCCTTGGCAGGTCTGCAGTACTCATACACAACTTTGGAAACAGGAGCACACATGGGTTTGGGGTTGCAGGGATGAAGAAGAAAAACTTTGGAATGAGGGCAATAGAAGGTCATTCACTTTTTCCACTTACCTGAACAAAATAGCTGAGTTAGGGGCCAACTCTGAAATCTTCCTGGAAAGATTGACACACGCTTCTGGGCTGTTGCAGAGAGAACTTCTCCCGCCTCAATACGCACATCCATTTCAAAGGCCTCACTTCAGTTACAGTACTCAAGTCAGAAACAAGGACACTTTCCAATATGAAAGAAGACTTTTTTCAAGTACAAACTGAAAGCAAAGACACTCACTTTTACTTGATTAAGTTTATCTGGTCTGGTGGAAGGTGACCCTGCCTAGATCAGGGAGGCTGGAACCAGATGATCTTAAAAGTACTCTCCAATCTGAATTGTTCTGTGATTCTATGAAACGTGCAAACACCAAACTGACTTAGAAGCTAATTTAAAAGCAGCAGAAAGAAGCTATCTGATAGCACGAGCACATCATGTTTATAGGCATTTTTAAAACAAAGAAGATATCTAAAAGTAGATAAAAATATAGGAACTTCCACAAAGTGAGGAAGTCTTACTATGACTGTGGAGCCCTCCACTTCCTGTCAAGATTTAAGACACTTGAGTGAAATTTAAAAATCAATTTGTTTTAACTGACTCTCCATACCCTCACCACTGTTAAAAGTATTATTAAGCAAAGCAGTAGGTATATCAAAACCACTTAAACATTACATTGGTTTTGCTCTCTACTGGTTTTGAATCTGAAACAGAAACTTATGTATTATTTGAAACTACATAACATTCAAAATTTCCCCTGTTCACACTTAAAGTAATTTTTAAGCCTCAACCACCAGTTCACAAAGATCTTGCTGTTCACAACATGATGTGTCAGCCCCATCTATTTGCCCACACACCTATGTAACTCCCAGTGAAAGAGCAGAACTATGGAGTCTGTCCATAAGGGTGCTTTCTTTGAATGGCCAGCTACTTCACAAGAGCTGATGTCAGACCAACTTCCTGTTGAAGAAAGGGGAGCCCACCTGAGCAGAGCCCCTGGAGCCATGCTGCTGTCGCCCCCCAGTATAGCTTAAGCAACCATTCCTCTGAGCTCCAGCCCCAGAAATAGCTCACTCAGATGAGCCAAATTTTCAGGAAAACATGAAAAAGCAGCACATAACATGTGTTAGGGAGCAACATGAGATGATGTACTCTGCTTTGACAATGTAAAAACTAGATAGATGCTAATGGAGAAGTAACACTCTCTACATGCATTTCTGTACCTGTTTCCTCATGTTCATAGAGTGTTCCCTGGACAACTCCAAGATCCTTCAGATGACAGGTACTCTCTGTGCTTCAGAGCAGCTCCCGGTGACCACGGCTGCTCTTGGCTGTCACCCAACCCCAACAAGAGCATTTTCTTCTCTTCCAACCCCCACACTTCCTGTGCATCTTTTTTTTCTTCCCCAGCCAAGATTTCTATCTTAGTGGTTAGCACCAACTCCTAATTTTCATACTTTATTTCATTTTTTTGTTCTGCATTTCATGACGTTTCAAATTCTGTTTCTCTACTGAGATAAAAGAGGGTAGATTCAGACTAGATATAAGGAAGAAACATTTTATGATGAGGGTGGTGAGGCACTGGAACAGGCTGCCCAGAGAAATTGTGGATGCTCCATTCCTGGAAATGTTCAAGCTCAGGTTGGATGGGGCTTTGAGCAACTCGGTCTAGTGGAAAATATCCCTGCCCTTGGCAGGGGGATTAGAACTTGATGATCTTTGGACATCCTTTCCAACCCAAACCATTCTATGATTTTTAAATTTATCTTTTTCTATCTGAATTACTGCAATTTGCTACCCTGATGTCTCACACTGAATAGAAGCCACTGATCTCTGGTGAGTTATTATTACACCTGCTCTAAGAGGAAAATGTGCCTCATAGGACAGACAAGTCATGGACTCCACCACTCAGCAGTTTCTAAATGTTAAGAAAATCTCACTTACACATCTGCTGTTGTACAAAGAAAGACCAACAAGCTGATGAATACATATGCTGTTATTTCTATATTGATTCCAAAGAGGATTTTAAACCAACAAATGCAATGAGTGGAGTGGTAGTACTCATTACAAGCCACAAGTTTCTGAGAACTGTAAGCACAAAAGCTTGATTGCATCCTGCTGTGGAAGGTATTTGCACACCCAGAAGTTGTCTTTAGGGAAGCTGGATATGATAATAACCCTCACTAGATAGGACTTTGGGATCCAAAGAAACCACTATTACATGGATTAATTTCTTCATTATGGATCTAATGGAAAGATGAACAAAAATTTTGATTTCCCCAAGATGTTGGTTACCAGTATATGAAAAAGTAGCAGATATTATAATGCAGTGGAGTTAAAAAAAAAAAAAATAAAATAAAAAAGTTTAAAGTTATGCTTTCCAGCTGACACAGATATCTGCTGTCTGCAGCACACACACTCAATGGCACCAGAAGAGAATTGGCTCCCAAAAGGTGACAGTATGAGGTGAAAAGCTGATGTAACTAATAACTGGAGAAAATCGCTGAAATCAAACAGTTTTACATCGCAGTGCAGCTACTGCAAATAATTCAAGAGAGGGCACATGGATCCATTTTCCTCACACGGAGACTGCTTGTGACCAGCTGCCACCTTTGTGGCCTTTTCCATACTGTAACCCTGACATAAGTCTTCCTTCTCCATAGAAGCAAACGCAGGTGATTATTCTTGTCCCATGCATGTCTGCTTCAAGATGTATTGGCCGACACCTGAATTACTTCAAATCAGGCATTTTAATGGTTTACATTACTTGGGTTCCAGCAGTGAAAGCTGACGTGTTTCAGCAGTGTCCTAGTGGATGATTACCTAATTTGTGTGACACCAAACATGCCTGGGAGATGCAGAATCATAGAAAACATTGACACACCATCCACCATCCCTGCAAAGTCCTGAAGGGACATTTCCACCACAAAGCTGCAGCAGCCGAAGGAGGCTCTCAGGGCAACAGATCTCTAGGGGAGCCCTGGCAGAGCCGACCATGGAATCACTGAGTATGCTGAGCTGGAAGGGACCCACAAGGATCATCGAGTCCAAACCTCAGCCCTGCACAGCACCATCCCCAAGAGCCACACCATGTGCCTGAGAGTGCTGTCCAAAAGCTTCTTGAACTCTGTCAGGCTTGGTGCCGTGATCACTTCCCTGGGGACCCTGTTCCAGTGCCCAGCCACCTTTTGGGTGAAGAACATTTCCCTGATATCCAACCTAAACCTTCCCTGACTCAGCTTCAGGCCATTCCCTCGGCCCAAATTCCAAGGACAATTTTTCACTTCGAGACTGTGAAGAAGCCCCTCATGACAATTTTTCTCTCTCGATAGTATGGACTGTAGAGAAAATCCCAGGACCTGTTTATTTAGGGGCGTGTGGAGGCAGGGGTCCACGCGGGGGGGATGTCCCCGGCGGCCGCAGCGCTCCCGGAACGCCGCGCTCGGGGCGCTGTTTCCGGGAGGGAGGGCGAGAAGGCGGGGGGCGGGTTTGGGCGCTGCACCGGCGGGCGGCCCGCGGTCCCTCGGCGGCTCCGGCATCCAGGGCGGCGCGGGCGGGAGGGAGGATGAACCTGGAGCGGCTCAGGAAGCGAGTGCGCCACTACATCGACCAGGTGAGCGCCCAGCGGGGGCTGCTGGGGAAGGGGCGGCAGACCCTCGGGCTTCCCTCGCGGAAAAACCGCTCTCGGCGTGGCTCCCGCAGACAGGGAGGCCGGGGCAGGGCGGGAAGCGGTGCCGGCCTCTGCAACTGCGGAGAGGGCGTAATTTTGTAATGATGCCCCGTTTTCCCTGGAAGGGGAAGGAGCGGCGGTCAGAGAGGGGTGCGGCGGGCCGGAAGCTCCTCCTGTGCGGTTTCCAGCGGGAAGCGAGGCCTCCCGGTGGGTTTTCCTGTTTTCTCCCTCGTGTGGAGAAGGCGGCAGGGAGCCACCGTGGGGCTGCTGTGTGGCCAAGGCGTATTTGCGGGATCGCGCCCTCTCGGGTTGTGCAAGCTGGGCCGTACTTACCTAAGGCAGGGAGAAACGACCTTTTATTGCACCAGGGCAGGTTCAGGTTGGACATCAGAAAAAAAAAAAATCTCTTCCCTGAAATGGTGATTAGGCATTGGAACTGACTTCTCAAGGCAGTGGTGGAGTCGCCCTTCTTGGAAGTGAACGTGGCACTCGGTGATATGGTTTAGTGAGTGTCGTGGGTTCTGGCAGAGGTCGGACTTAGTTATCTTGGATGTCTTTTCCAACCTTAATGGGGGAATGGATTCAAACTTAGAGAAGCTAGCTTTAGATTAGATATTAGGAAGAAATTCTTTACTGTGAGGGTGGTGAGGATGGAACTTGAAACAGGATGTCCAGAGAAGCTGTGGATGCTCCGTCCTTGGAAGTGTTCAAGGCCTGGCTGGATGAGGCTTTGAGCAGCCTGGTCTAGTGGAAGGTGTATCTGTCCCTGGAAGGTCAGAACTAGACAATCTTTTAGATCTCTTCTATTCCAGACCATTCTGTGATTCTCTACCTGGTGATTAAGCTGCACATCACAGTCCTGCAATGCTGCAGATGGCTCTTAGGAGGGCAGGGTTGTTTTCATTTGTTGATGGATTCAGCAATTATGTTGCTGCAGGGCAAAAAAGAAAAAAAAAAAGAGACACGAGGAAAAATGCATAAATAAATTAGGTTAAATGTAGCATCAAACTGTTCTGCTCTCCTTCCAGTTCAGACTTGGTGCAGGCATCACTGCTGAGAAAAGCACACCTCTTAAATCAGCAAAGGCTTTTCTCTGTGTGGCCAGCAAGTCTGACTGAAAGACTGACTAGGGACCTAAGATAATTTGGTGGGTTTGATTGGTTCAGTTTGCTGTTCTCATTTGTGTTACTGTCACCAAGCTGTTTTGCCATACAGCTGTATAGACAGCTGTGCACTTCTGAGGAAGGGGCATCAGGAGGAACATTAAGTTGCTTTTTTGTGTAATAATGTGTCATCCTGTAGTACTGTGAACTGTTCAACAGGAGTCATGCAGTGCCTTGGAGGCCTGGATTATACCTTTCTTTTGTGGGGTTGAGATAATAATTTAAATATCTTTTCTTGTAGACAGCTATTAAATGTGGGGGGAGTTGGTTTGTGGGGTTTTTGTGGATTTTTTTCACCCCTTGGGAATGCAGATTGAAACCAAACCATTCTCTTGGCAAATTTGCTGGGTATTATTAATCCCCATCAAGTAGGAAAATGTGGGAAGACATGATAGAAGAGACTACTTAGGCCATGGAGTGTAGTCCTTTATGAGGACTGGATACCATCAGTGTGTGCATTTCAGAACAGACTGCCAGACCTGTACTGCAAAAGCATAAAACAGTCCCTGAGGTTCTGAACAAACTCAGAACTGCAATGGTGCAGGAGAGGAGAGAACATCAAGGCTATCTTAGTCTCCAGAGAATTGCAGAGTGCTTTGGGTTGAAAGGACCTTAAAGACCATCTAGTTCCAAGCCCCTTCCAGGGCCAGGGACACCTTCCACTGGACCAGGCTGCTCAGAGCCCCATCCAACCTGGCCTTGAACACTTCTAGGAATGGGGCATCCACAGCTTCTCTAGGCAACCTGCTCCAGTGCCTCACCACCCTCACAGCAAAGAACTTCCTCCTAACATCTACTCTAAACCTACTCTCTTTTTCAGTTTTAATTCATTCCCCCTTGTCCTCTTGCTGCATGTTCTTGTAAAGTCTCTACAAATCCTTGCAATGGCAGGGTATTTGTCAAGTGTCCAGCTTATCCTGGGAGTCATTTTAGGCTTCATTGCGTGGAGTGGGATAAAAAGGAACAGCAAGAATGTGTGGTGATCTTCTCAGGAGGTAATCCCAGGCATTTCTGTGAGATTTTGCCTGGCACCCCAAATCTAGTGGCAACTGTAGCTGGGTTAGTAGGATATACCTGTAGATTCTGCTTCTGTCTGACCTCTGGTTGCCACCACTCTTACCTATTTCACTCACTCCTGCCAAACTGGATTCTCAAGAGTGAAAACGTGTATCCAAGAATAAGGGGAAATGCACACAGGCACTATGGATTTATGTGGAGTTGAAGCATCTTGACTGGAGAATGAGCATTTCTTGATCAGAGATGGTGCTGCTGAAGTTACCTCAAGTAATTTTGGTGCCCCTTTTTATATCTAGTATTTTCTAAAATGTAGCATTTTTTAAAAACTGGAGATGGGGATTCTTGCTGCTTTTTCAGTGGTGGCAATTCATCTAACGGCCTATTGCCATACTTTCACAGCACATAGCTTTTGGTCAAAGACACTGCATTTTATTGAAGATAAATGAACAAATTACTTTTGAATATGCCTTGGAGGTTACAGTATTGGCCCTTTTAAACTATTTTTTTAAGTTACAAAGATCTGAAATGTGAATCACCGGTTCACTAGAGACTACATGCAAGATATTAAATGTGCCTGATGTACAAGGTATTTCACAATTATCCAAAAAATCTAACCCCTAAGGAATGCTAATTATTTCTATCATGCTTTTACAGCAACAGTATCAAAGTGCCCTGTTTTGGGCTGACAAAGTAGCTTCACTTTCTCATGGTAAGTGGTTTCTTTTTACATTGTATTTTATTAACTTCTTTCTGATAGTGTTCTGTTTTGGTGGTGGTTTAGTGCTGTTTGACCAAATGCTGACGTTTTGAGTTTGGTTTTAGTGCATTTTTGCAATCTTTGGAATGCTGTTCTCCTAAATAGAGCAGAGCTCATCTTCCTTCCATTTTGAACCTTGTGTTAAAATTCATGTTTGTACAAACCTTAAGGTTTGCCTTCCTTAAAAAACAAAAAGACCAAGAGCAATGAGAGACCATGGTGGTTTCCCACAGGACTCAGGGTTGCCCTGAGTGACAAGTACAATGCAGGTTTGCATTGGGAGGGAGTTGATGCTGTCCATGGCCACCAGCACTTCTTGAAGTGATTCCAGGGATGTGATCCCACAAAGGCTTTGGTTGCCAGTAATGTAGGAGGGTCCTAAGCTGTCCTTCTGAAATTGCAGCTCCAAGCTAGCGAAGTCTAGTGCTTTCACTGTTGTTAGGTTCCCACGGATCTTTTTATTGAGACACACATTTATGGGTTGGTTTTTTTTTTCCCTATGTCCAAGAGCAGGGTAACCTGCAACTGCTGCTCTTTTAATCTGTATCATTATCTCCTTCTCATTACACACCTCTATTACAATGTTCTTTTTATTCCCTGTCCGGTGCACTATCTGAGCTCTTTAAAGTTAAAGTCTGATTATCTTTTCATTTTAATCTCTCACTGATAAATACTGTAAGTACTTTATATGTATTTATAAATAAAATTTTATCTATATAAATAGGATGCTAGAGTAGGGGCAAGATACTTCTCTAGTGAAGCAAAAGTGAACATTCTGTATTAAAATGTCTGAAGCTATATTGTAAAGCTTTGTAATTTGTTCTTTCACTTCAGAGGAACCACAGGATATCTACTGGTTGGCGCAGTGTCTTTACCTAACAGCTCAGTATCACAGGGCAGCACACGCCCTTCGATCCCGCAAGCTGGATAAAGTAAGTCATTTTAGTCAGAGACATGCTACTGTTACCCCGCTTTTAAGGCTCTGCTGCTAACCACAGTGGCTTCTCCACCATCACAGGATTATGTTTGTAAGAAAAGTAGTTAAGAAAGCTGCATTACTTAGTTTAAAAGGCCCTGTGTTCAATTGGTCATGTTTAAAGTGTTGCCCCCAGATAGGATCACCGAAAAGAGAAGGGGTCCAAGGATGTAATGCAGCAGGTATGGGAAGGTGGAGTGTCACTTCAGATGTTTCAATTTTCTTTCCACTCTGATAATGAGTGGTAAAGACAAGAGTAAAGTAAGTGTCCTTTGAGAATTTAGTTGTAGAGAAAGTATTACAGGCTTGGTTAGGAAGGACTTTTGGTGGGGAAAGGGGTGAAGAAGCCACAGAACTGAAAAAGAGAGCAAAAGGGACTCCAGCAGCATAAGCAAACACATTCTCTCTTTATAATTGATGTGTATGAAACTTCTCTTTCAGTTGTATGAGGCGTGTCGCTACCTTGCAGCTAGATGTCATGTGAGTACACATTTTAACCCCTACTGGAAGCAAACTAAACTAAAAAAAAAGACACATCTTGGGAGGATTAGGTACCTGATAGGCAGTGTAGATATATGTGCATTGGAACAACAGATTTAAATTTTCTGACAGTTGATTTCATCATTTAACTTTCAGTTGGGTCACTGGAGTATCCATTGTGGCACTAATCTGAAGAAATCCAACTGACCTTTTTCCCCAGAAAATACTCTAGTATTTTGTGGGCAAAGAATGTGAACCATTTTTGTCTCATATCTTCATGTTTACACTTTAATTTGGTTGGTTGTAATCTGACCAGAGAAAATATAATTTATGGTTGTATAGCTATAGTTAGCAGCTTTATACTTCTGTATAAAGTGTCATACATAAAAGGTAAAATGCAGTGCTTTCAGAGACACACCTGAATCAATTGGTAGATTAAAAACAGAAATTTGAAATAGAATAATGTGCTGCTTAGAGAATAAGATGATGGTGTTTTATTAAAACCTATGCTGTTTTTAGAACTATACCTATTTCTCTGACTGCATAATGCTGAATAATACGTTTTTCTGTATGTGCTTTATTTTATAATTTTTGCATATTTTTATAATTTTATCATTTTTGCATATTATAGATGACCAGTAAAAGAGCCAACTGCAATTGTAAAATGACAAATGGCCAAACAAGAAAATGCATGCATGAAAAACCTGGTGATAAACACCATTGTTATAACCTATGCCTTTGACACATGATGCTGTGTTTATTGGTGCTTTATGTACAAATTTTTCAAAATCTTGTTTTTTACATGCACATGTTTGATTAGTATGCTGCAAAAGAGCATCAACAGGCCTTGGATATTCTTGATATGGAGGAGCCAATCAACAAACGACTGTTTGAAAAGTACTTGAAGGATGAAAGTGGGTTGAAAGATTCTGCCACAGACTGGGAGATGTCACAGTCCTCAGTAAGTGACACTATTTTAAAAATATTTTTGTAGAAAAATACCCTATTTTTGTAGAAAAATTTCACAGCTCTATGAATCTGAAACTTGGATTAAAACTTTCTTTTTCAGATAACATAATTTTCAGAAATCTGAATCGTTCTTCTTTCAGTCACACATTGTGTGTTAGCTCGCCTGTATGAAAATAACTCAGTATGCAAAAATAAACAGTGCTTTTCAACAACTTCTTATAAATTATTTGTAGACACTTTGCAGGAACTTCAATCTAGCATTGGGTTTTTACAGTCTTTTAGCTGTTTCTTGATAATGTATGCTAACTTTGCTTTCAGTTGGGCTGCAGGTTCTGAAATAACAAAGGGTTTTTTTTCTCATCCAGTTATTTTTAATGAAATACTTCATAATCACTCAAGTGTTGTTCTCAGTGGGATATACTTTGATCATATTTGTGAAGTTGAAATTTTTGAAGCTCAGTGAGAAAATTCTGTGTAGACACACAGTTTAAACAGATTATTACAATGTGTAGGCTGAGATTTGTTAGTTTCAGAGGTACAAATTAAAGTTTATTATCTGAAATTACTGTGTAAGTGATTGACATACAGCATTTTCCCTGTAAGACTGAAGTAGCAAAGTGGGTTACATTGCTGATGTGAACTGATTTTGAATGCTGGTATCATGGGATTAAAGGACTGTTTAGTGTGATTGAGTTGGGTAATGTGTTAACTTCCTCTTTTGTTGACACTTTTGTGGCCTTCTGACTGAACTGAATACACATCAAGGGAATTTGGAAAGAACATGTTTGTTTATAAACATTGTAGCACAACTGGCGATTATGGGCTTTCTGGAATATCTATGTTTTGGATTGAAAACAAAGATATATTTTTCTGTTCAGAACAATTGAGTCTATTGATTTTTCATCTCTACTGTGGTCATTTTGTCTTGCATGAAATATGTGCTGTCATGGTCAGCAAAGAAGTGTATTGCCTTTGGAAGTGACAATTCCTCTATGTTGGATAGGAAGGGAATTTAGTATAATTAGGTTACAAATCAGTATCAGAGAGCTGGATGCCAGAATTAAAAAAGAAAAACTGTCCTCCTGTTGTTTATTTTGACCATGTGTTTGTTTGGCACTAGGTAACCTGACAGAGCAGCCTGTGGATTTTTCTTTGAGATAGTGGAGACAACTTTTTATTTAAAGACAGCACTAGAAAACCAGGTTCTATCATACATGAAATACTTTTTACTGTTCAGGGAGCACATTTGATTTGTGCTTAAAACTAAATTGCAAGCACAGATTCAGTCTTTGACCTCCAGTCCTGCTTTTCCACAGATCAAGAGCTCTATATGCCTTTTACGAGGGAAGATCTATGATGCTTTGGATAATAGAACCCTGGCAACTTACAGCTACAAAGAGGCCTTGAAACTTGATGTTTACTGCTTTGAAGCATTTGATCTTTTAACATCCCACCATATGCTGACAGCACAAGAAGGTCTGGAGAGAAGTATTTCTCAAATACAAATAAAATTTACCTGCATTCTCAAGATGTGTTTTCTAGATAAAAATTAAAGCAGTGCAACAAGTAACAGACTTCAAAATGTTAAGAATAGGAAATGTATGAAATGAGTGAAAATTACAATTTGCACAAATTTGAATTTTTATTTTTCAGTCCTGCAGTGCTAAGAGTTAAAAGAAACACAGTAACCCTGCTGTTCTTCTTGTTAGCTCCCAAAGCTCTTCTGCTCTGCCCAGCCCAAACAAAGTTTTGTCCTGTGTTCTCAATTTTACAGGCTTTGAACCAATGAAACCCTCCTGGGGTTTGCTTAGTTAATAGAGCATTCTAAGTGATAATGTTTGACATGTGCAGTAAATAAAAATAATGGCGTGTTACTTCATCTTTATTGCATTTTATTTTAAAGTGTAGAAGAATCAATCCTTAATTTCCAAAATTAGTAGTATTATCTGTTTGTGTATCTGTGCTGTTATAGTCCTTGCAGTTGGGATGACCATCATAAAATCCTTTGCATCTCTAAGTTCTTGAAATGTTGGATCTTGCTGTTTTTTCTGTAATATGACCACTTCAATGTTTCTTAATTCATATAGAAAAAGAACTCCTTGAATCTCTACCTCTTAATAGACAATGTACAGAAGAAGAACAGGAATTGCTTCACTTTTTATTTGAGAATAAATTGAAAAAGGTAAGTCCCAAAAATCTGGAGAATTGATTGAAAGTCTTGACTTTGGGTGTACATTTTTCTTGGATCCCATTTATTCTGAAGACTGAAATAAATATGAACTTTGTAATTTTAATTTTTTTTCATGCAGTACATCTCACTTTATGCTGTACTTGTAACAGTTTTCCATTAAGTGCTTTCTGCTGTGGTGACAACTTGAAATTCTGATTTATATTTTTGAAAATCTATCTATTGAGAAACTTCTAGATGGGGAAAAAGAATGTTAATAATGTAGACAAAACATCAGTTACCTGAAAATATTAGGCTATAACAACATCATTCCAGATTATTCTTACCCTAAATAAGGTGATAAGGAGCATTAAAAATACATAGTGCTCAGTTTTAATTTCTACAGCCTACATGAAAGATACTGATTGTGGCAAGCATCTTTTGTGTTCTAAATGAGCTTTTAAGTACCTTTTAAAGAAATATTTTACCAAATACAGGTTTTATGGACTTGCAGTTAAAAAAATAAAAATTTTAAGAACTTTAAAGCTTCTTAAATATTCTTTTAGGACTAAAAGTATTAAATACTTAAGCCATCTGACTTTAGTTTAGTTTTGTTTCAAATGTTTTATTTGTCTTTCAGTATAATAAACCCAGCGAAACACTGATTCCTGAATCTGTAGATGGTCTTCAGGAAAACCTGGATGTGGTGGTATCCTTAGCAGAAAGGCACTATTACAACTGTGACTTCAAAATGTGTTATAAGCTTACTTCAGTGTAAGTGTACAAAGCAACTTTCAGGTTCTTTTCTCGTATGTTGGAGTGTAATAATTATTCCTGGACTTACAGCAAATATTGTTGTTCAATGAGGAAACATACATAGCAATTTGATATGTATTGTAATATACATGTTATGTGTTATATATGTCTCAGGTATTTAAAATGTGTAGTTTGTGTCTGGCATGACATGGTATTTTTATAATACATATCAGAAGTATCCAAGGTAAAACTCAGCTTAATCAGCACTGTGCTGAACTTCCCTTCATCCATCCTCTTCCTTATTCTGGTACCTTCCCTTTTGTGTGCTCTCTGCCTACTTCTTGTTTGGCCTTCAGAATGAGCTGAATCTGTTGGTTAGTTAGGAAGATTGATTTCTCTGGCCAATTAACAGTTACAATCTTATTGATAATGATCAGAACATGTTGTTAATTTAAAAGCTAGCACGTAATTTCTAATTTTGACGGCCGAGTATCGTGTATTGGTTGTTACACGGCCTGGGCATGCACTGCTGCTTGGGTCACAAGGGTCAGAACACCACCATGGTTTGCTTCTCAGCTACTGTGGGTCTGGACTCATGGATATGTTTCTGAATGCCACAGGAAACAAAATTTTTACAGTTGCCACAACTGAGCTAAATGTGACTCTGAAGGCATACTGCCAGGTGTTAACCTCAGAAAGTTGAGGATTGTTGCTTGAAAGTTGCTGTCAAACGTATGGAAAAGATGAACAGAAATGTTTTTTGCTGTCTGTTAAATTTGAAGTGACCTGCAAAAAAAAGGAGCACGTTATTTTGGTTTACTAATTGTATATTCAGCTTGAAAGAATTTTTTGTTTTTCTCTTTTCTTAAGCTAAATTATCTGTTATATTTCTGGCTTGAAGAGACTTTATTATGCTGTTAGTAGTTGTCTTTTAGTCACAAATAGTTTTCTGATGCCTAAAGTGGTAATTAACTGGAACATTATATGCTATACAAGCAGTTTGCTTCTAGCACAATGAAGTGTCTGAAATGTACATTAATTTTTTTTTTAAATTTTTTTAGAGTAATGGAAAAAGATCCCTTCCATGCAAATTGTTTACCTGTACATATAGGGACACTTGTGGAGCTTAACAAAGCAAATGGTAAGGAACAGCATTTAATACAACTCAACAGAAGGCTGTAAACCCTCAATTTTAATAAAAAAGATGCCAAGAAACCCCCATATATACCATTTGAAAAATTATATATATTTTTCCTCCTACCTGCTGTTTCAAGAAAACAGTGGTAACTGGTAAAGTAGGGAATTTCAGAGCTGACAGCAGTACTGAGAGTTAGGGAGAAGTAGATATGCAAAGAGTTCATGGTCATGAGTGTTGCTGTCTTTTAAGCACTGGACTGTGTACTGGGAGGCCCGTGAGCTACACTGCCTCATCCCTGTCATTGTGATTTCTTTCCAGGTGATCTTTGTACAGTATCTGGCTGTACTTTTTCTTCTCAACAATAAAATATAATAAATTAAACTAGAAAGAATTCTTCAGCAGTTGTGTATGCTTAGGTGGACATGATTATTCTGTGACAGAAAAAATTCTAGACTCTCCTTGCCTTTGTTGTTGTGAAGGCCTCTCTTTAGTTCAAACAAATTAACAATCATGCACCACCTTCACTGGAATCATAATAAATGCTTACTTGCAGCTGGGGTGGCTTTTTCTCATTCCAGACTGCATATAAATCAAGTGAGCAGCTTGAATGTCTTTAAAATCAGTTGGAAAATAGATTAATGAGCTTGTATGCTGTGCAGTCTCTCTATAATGCAGGGATGGTGCATTATATGTACACAAATAGGTCATTAGGTGTACTGGTACTTCTTGGTGATTGGTGAATGTGCCTCCCAGTTATTTTACTGTTAAGTACATCTGAAAATGGGGGCAGTACTCTGATTTTTTTCTTCTAAATCTGCCTTGAGAATCATTATGTACATAAGTTAATATTTTGTAAGCCTGTTGTATTTTTTTTTTCTGGAGCTGAGAGTCAATAGAAAGTGCTCCAGGACAATCTCATTAATTTAAGAGCATTGTGCTCTGAAGAAATAGAAACTTTAATTCACTGTAATGCTATTTCCTTTGAAATTGCATAGGTAATAAGAGTTGTTATCCTGTAGCTGATTACTGCTGCTATTATTAGAAAATCTGTAGTAAGTTATTCCATTAACTAGAATCATTATTTTTACTAAGAAAGTAATCACTTGGAATTACTCCAAATAATATAATAATTTATTTGCTTTTGTCCTATTTTCAGCATTTTAATGCACAGGACTCTGCTTTGAAATGGATCTAGCCAGTATGTTATACCTTTTAGATGTAGGAAGTTGAATAGTGTTTTACCTTGACAAGGTACATTCAAGTGTAATACTACTGGCATTTATTTTAATGTCTGTTAATGACCTAAGTTGTTGCAGAATTCTTAAAGGGTGGGAAATAGAGCTGCTTATTTGTGTGCTGTGAAGACTTATGGGTTGTTTTGGTTGGGTTTTCTTTAGCTAATTGCAAAACTGAAATTATTTTGAGGCAATTTGAAGCATTACCACTAAAAGAAAACATTTTGTTCACTTGTGGATTAGTAATGTTAGATGTTCTGTATATTTTGTATGGAAAGCTAAAAGACTTGAAACATCTAAATGCTTCAGCATGTTTTAATTTTCTTTTCTTGTTTTTTCCCACGATGTAGAGCTTTTCTATCTTTCTCACAAACTGGTGGACTTGTACCCAAATAATCCTGTAAGTTGTTCTAAGTTTTTGTTGTCAGATAATTTCTTTTTTAGGTGAAAGCACATAAAAGTTGCAGTGTATTAGTTTGAGGTACAGAATTCAAAATCTGTTTCTGGATGAAGCTTGTAGAAATGGTTCACTCCTTTTATTTTCTCTGCACTGTAATTTCCTTATGCCAAGGTTCTTTTTATAAAATTAAGTACCTGTAAATGATATTCAGTGTGAGTTATTTACTTTGATTAATAATTTAAAACAAATGCTACAGTAATAAATGTCTACATGTCTCTGAGCAACCTTTTCCAGTGTTTGATCAACTTCACAGTAAAAAATGCTTTTATTTGACTTGATCCTTATTTTCTCTGTTGCAACTTGTACCCTTTGCTTCCTGTGCTATATCTGCACCCCTGAAAAGAATCTGGCTGTGGCTTATATTCCCTACTATTAAATAATTGAGGATGGCAGTAAGCTTTCCTCTTAGCTCTCTTCATGAGCATGAGTAGGCCCCAGTTAGAAAGGTACAAACCAGCAATTCTAGCTTGTCTGTAATACCAAATAATTTGAAGAGCTGACTGTGATTTCAGTGAAAATGTTCCTAACTTCTCTAATTATTATGTCTTCCTCTCTTTTGATGCTTCAGTAAAATGAGTGTGATGTATCTAATAATATTCTATTTTGATTTTAATGTGTAGGTGTCATGGTTTGCAGTAGGATGCTATTATCTCATGGTTGGCCACAAAAATGAACATGCTAGAAGATATCTCAGGTAACTTTTTTTCTGTTTTCCTTAGTGAATCTGCTGCTTACTTGCTAAGTAAACATTTAATGTTAATGATTGTTTGTAAGCTCATAAAGAGAAGCCTCAATAAACTGGTTACGACTTCAATACTTCCGTTGCCACCTTTTTTTTGGTATAGCAATTTAGACCTCATCCATAGAGAAACTTTAAAAATGAGCAAGACTTATGTGGTATCTCTCCAGGCAGTCACCTTCCTGTTCTGGGCAGCTGTAGTCCCTGCAGTCAGTCATGCTGCTGAGCTAACTACAGCTGTAGGTGATCAGGCCTCAGTTCTCAGCTGAGGGACACTCAGACATTCTCCCAGGTTCAGGTGTCCTATCTGAAAGGGAAGAATTGTGTGGAAAATTCTCACATTTGGCTGTCCAGTTCTTTCTGTGCACAAGCAACAGTGGGCTTTTTAGGTTTGGTCAATGCTGTTTCCTGCAGGTCTTCTGTATGTGTAGTGAATATCAGCACTGGGGAGCAGGACCTTTCTGTGAAGTAGGACATTTGTTCAGGTGCTGTAAGCTTAAACTGAGAAGACATAAATCAACCTGTAAGACTAATTTTTTGCCATATTACAGACAATATATGTAAAGATAGGTTAGTCATTTAGGCTTTTTAAATGCCTAGTTACTATGAGTAAAATATTTAAATTCCTTACAAGTAGCACTGTGAAATTCTTCAAGTAGCTGTCCTGAGTTTATAATTGGTTTTGGTACTGAAATGAAAAACATCTTTAAATGTACAAGCATTCCTAGACAGCAAGAAAGGATCTGTAGATGTCTTGAAGAGAAAAACAAACCAAAAAACAACAAATGTCAAAATTCAGAGTAGTTCTGGCAAAAGGGAAAAAAGGTCTGCTAAAAGTGAAATAGTAACAAGATGCTTACATTTCTTGGAGAAGAATGATAGTGCAAAGCTAACAAGGCTAGGGACAACTGTGGGCTATACAATGTTTTCCAGAAAAAAAAAATTTGAAGACACAGTCAAATACCCATGTATCTTTCATTGCTGTCATGGGTGGCAAGATACAAATGTTTGAATATGTAAAGTTTTGTCTCAGAAGACAGAGAACAAACCGTTCTGTAGGATCTGTGATGAAAAATAATGAGTTTACTGTGGCAGACAAGATTTAGATTATATGTTAGGAAGAAAAAAAGTTTTTAAGAATAGTTAAGCAATATGATAGAATACTTATGGAACATGTATTATCTCCATGTCAGAAGCTTCTAAGAGAAGACTGGGCACACTTGTTATGAGCTGTTTAGTTATCAATGCTCTTGCTTTCAGGTTCAGAAAATAATCTACACAACTTTGTAATGTTTCTGTCAAGTCTACCTTTCTGTAAAGTCTCCAGGTTGATGTCTTGATGCTCAAGTTGCAGTTTTCAGCTCAATACTTGAGTGATATTTTGTATACTTTGATGCACGGCCTGTGATGTGACAAAAGCTCATCTTCAAGGCTAGCGCAATTAGATGGCAAAATTTCAACCTAAGTGTTCATTTGGTATTTTCATATCCTACTTCTTAAACTTGGATTTGATACAATATATTTATTTCAAAATGCATAGCTAGGATTTTGCAATAAGTTTTGAGTCACTATTAATGTTTTCTGTATTTTGCTCAATTCACATACTATATAATTGTTTATGTTCAGTAATATCAAATAATTCCTCCTGTAGCAGAAAAAATAAAATCAATTCACAAGAATGTGTGATGCTTTAAATGCTAAATAGTTTGAGCTTTTAAAATTAACTTTGTTTACCACTGTCACTACAGACAATTATCTTAATAGATACCTAACCATGTGGCACAGCATTGCTATCTAAATAGTCATCTGAAGCAGATGAAATTTAATTTCAGATGTGTTTGCTTGTGACTTGCTCTTGCTTTTAGCAAAGCTACTACACTGGAGCGAACCTATGGCCCTGCGTGGATAGCATATGGACACTCATTCGCAGTGGAGAGTGAGCATGACCAGGCAATGGCTGCCTACTTCACAGCTGCACAGCTCATGAAAGGGTCTGTACAAACATCATATTCAGGAGGATTCAGATGAATCCATAAGTACTGTAGAATATTGACTTACATTCCTTTAAAACAGTAGCAATGCATTTGCAACAATTACCTGGTAGAGAACAAGGGAGAAAAAACCAAAACAATAATTTAAGCATCCGCATTTAACTGCATTTTTTTGTGATTATTGTTCTGATTTTGTAAGTTCTAAAGTCAAGTTTTATATATAGGTAATCTAAGTTCTACCTTAACATTTTCTGAAATTTGTGGTTGTCATACCAGCTCATCAACTGCTGTATAGTAATAGCTTGAATAGATCTTTCCTGCTGTGTGAGGGGGTTGTAAAATGAGTCGTGAACTAATCATGCCATATTGCATATTAAACTATTGTATTTGATTGTGGTTACTGGTAAACGTAATTCTTTTATTGATTACTTCCTCCATATTCCATTTTTAAATTAAACGTATGAATGACATTTGGGGGGAAAAAACATCAGAACTAAACTTAAATGCTGAGAAAAATACATGTGATTGCAGAGCAGGTTACAATTACCTATTGGAGTTTAGTCTCTTGATAAATAGACATGTCAGATCTTTTAAACTTCCACTTAGGTTAGTAGTCCATTTAAATCAGCTCTTACTTGGGTAAGCAAACAACTGGCATGTCTTTATAGTTTGTGACTCCATTCTTGACAACCACACAGTAAAAAGCATGTACTTTGTTCTATGGTTTTTAGGTGCCATTTGCCGATGCTCTATATTGGACTGGAATATGGTTTGACCAACAACTCCAAGTTGGCTGAACGGTTTTTCAGCCAAGCTTTAAGCATTGCACCTGAAGATCCTTTTGTTATGCATGAAGTTGGAGTGGTAGCATTTCAAAATGGAGAGTAAGCTTGCAAAATATGATCAACTAACTGTCTTAGAAGTGGATTATTCTGAATTGTAATGTGCCAATGTATAAACTAAAGTACTTACATTGAACTATAGTGTCTTTTGGTTATAGTTTAAATGATGTTCACCTTAACCCTCTCTTTCTACATCGTTCTTCCTTGTTTAAGATTGAACAAGAATAGAATTTAATGCTTGAGGAACATTCAGAGATTGATGCTATCTTCCATGTGCCTGTCATTGTGTAGTTGAATGCCTGAAAAGACCTCTATCTGCACACATACTATCAAATTTTGTACAGCAAAACATTTTGTCAGCTCAAGAGGTTCCAAATGTATTCTGGGGGAAAAGCCTAACCTATATAAGAAGTGTTTAGTCACTATTTTTAGTTTTATTGTGATTTTTTTGTTGTTTTGTCTTCTTAGCTCTTAGGACCGCAATGCAAGATATAGCCAAATGTAAATTACTGGGTTTTATGTCTAATTTCACTCCTATGATGAAATAATGTTATAGAAATATCTCTTAAATACAGTTTTCTCATACTGCTAATAAAAACTCTTCACTAATTTACTTTTTTTTTTCCCCCACACCTTCAATCCTTAGCTGGAAAACTGCAGAAAAGTGGTTCCTTGATGCACTGGAAAAAATCAAAGCTATTGGAAATGAGGTATTTATTCTAATAATATGCAAGGTCGTAAATTTGTAAAACTCAAGCAAATTCTGTAACAGCTTGTGCCAAATCACATTGTGCTTATTTTAAGATAAAAGTAATACAGTATGAATTTTATTTTAAAACTGTCTTCAGTGCTCCTAGGCTGAGACTTAACATGACTTTTTCTAGTTAAGTAGAAAACAAATTTTTTTTGGTTTGCATCAAGTTTTAATATCACTGACCCTTTAAAGAAATGTTATTTGCTTTGGGGAATGTAAAAAAATAGAAAATGAGATATTGAATAAATGTTTTGAGTTTGTGTGTTTTGTTAGGAGTTTAAAATCGTATTTTTCTTGTTCATAAGCATAGTTCCCTATTCATTTGTATGTTGGTTTTGTTGTTGACAAAATTTAGTTACAGTCTGGGAAGCTGCAGTTATTTGAATCGTTGCATTATTTTGCAGGTAACAGTTGATAAGTGGGAGCCTTTATTGAACAACTTAGGACATGTCTGCAGAAAACTCAAGTAAGCAGAGAGTACTGGAGTTCCATTTCTCTATAATGCTGCACAGATGTGTTTTCTCTCTTCTTTATATCAAGATTATGTATGACATGACAGCAGTGTAGAATTACCCTGTAATAACAAGATTCTCTAAATCAGCTTGTGAACATAACTACGTTAATCACCCTTTATATCCCGTTTATTACAGAAAAGTTCAAGTACTTAATGTAAAAGCCTTTCTTTAACTATTGATTCTTATTAGGGAATTAGTTGTAGGCTTCTAGATGCTTGTATGGGTGTGAATTTTAACTCTCCACTGTCCCAGTTCACATACTGAAATATGTCCACTGATATAATTAACATAAAGGTGGATTTGTGCCAATTAATTCCTTGGATTAGCACTTACTTGTTTTTACTGAAGTGAAATATTCAGTGGCATTATAACACAGCAAGGGAGTCTTACTTCATGTTTTTAGAACAAAACTATTTCATATTTCATTTCATATTTCCATTCCATGAATAGAAGACGTACAAAGTACATATACAAACTTTAACAGTTTTAACATAGAGACACTTTCTCATTAATTACCTTAATCTGAATTTAACCAGTGCTTTCTTTTGTTCAATCAATGCAATTTTAAAAAAATATTTTTAGTGGTTTTAATTGCTCAATTAATGTACACTGTAATTTTTGTTTCAAAGCTGCTAAGGAGAATGTGACTATTGTAGATGAAACCTGTACTTCTGCTTTGACTTTGGTAGTAATTGCTTTGTGCTTAAATTGCCAATTAGTCTTCATTTTCATTATGAAATAAGGACATATAATAGTTACTCCTTGTGCCAAGATCAAACAAAAGGCTTCTAAAATCTGTTCATGACTGTAATTGCAGAGTTTTTTTCAAATACTTGTTTTGTTTATAATTACTTTTGTCTTTTTTGAATTTCTACAGTAAGTTACTAACTGCTTACATCATGCTTTGTACAACTTCTAATATTTGCTCAGGTTCAGAAATCAAAGCTAAAATATTTTTGCATCCTTGTAAACCATCTTCCAAGCAAATCAAGTTGAGAATTTAGGCAACTGTATGTATGCTTTGACATCTTAAAAACTCTGTAATAACTAATTTAGTAGTGTCTGTAATAGATAATATGCCTATTATGAAAAGCTTATTGGCTGTATGTCTACTCACTAGTATTATATGGTTGAAATTTGAAAGCATATTCAAATACAGTGGTAGTCAATTGGACGTGTAAATACTGTGAATGAAAACGAAATTTAAATCATTGAAATCAAAGGTTAGTGCAGCAAGCAAACAGTTGCACAATTTCTCTGCCTCAATTGTTACTTGATGCTCTCTAACAACTTCATGTGTTGCTCATTGCATAATTTCATTATCACTTAAGACATTAAAATTTCTTGTGAACAGGTGATACCTATCTTTATTTTTAACAATGTGGAACTAGGATGTCAAATGTGACAATTTAATTTCTCAGAGTAATGTTGTAGTGTACATTTAGTCCTTGTTTTATAAGAACAAATGCAATAATCAGTGTAATTAATAGATAATTTTCAAAGGTTGGTATTTGATAGATATCATGGATATGTGTTAACCTCCTTTTCTGATAGAGTGTGTTGCAAAATGATGAAGGTACCAGTGTATGAATCACTTAAGGGTTGAGATTTCAGCCCAGGGAGCTTTTCTCAGTTTGAATCATGTGTGATTTAATCTCATACTGCTCCTTTCCTCCCTCAGCAAGGGAAAAGCTGCAGAAAGCTGCAGAAAGTCAGTGCTACGATAAGCAGCATTAAACATCTAAAGGAATTTACCATATCAAACAGCTAAGATCTCCAAATGGGACCTAGCTGTAGGCAGCTGTTTTGCTACATTAGGAGAACAATGATTTCTCAGTTACACTGAGGAAGAAAATCGTCGATATCCATAAGTCTTTTGTACATTCTATTATTACGTTCAGAGTGTGAAACAATAACTTTAAAGTTCTGACACAGAACTTTACTGAACATGAATTCAAGTTTGAGACACAACTGCACTTTGGAATTCAATGTGTTCTGCTTTGCTAAGGAAAATACCCATGGGGTACTGTAAAAACACCCTTCACCACGACGCTTACTAATAGATCTCCTGTACTTAACCCTACCAGGAAGTATGAAGAGGCACTGGAATACCATCGCCAGGCTCTGGTATTAATCCCTCAGAACGCTTCTACTTACTCTGCCATTGGCTACATACACAGCCTCATGGGCAATTTCGAGAGCGCCATTGACTACTTCCACACGGTACGTAACTGGCTTCACCTGGAGGGCTGGTCAGAGATTCTGTTATTTACTGTTTCATTCTGGTTTGGGTTTGGAGCAGAGAACCAGCATTTTTTTCCAGCCTCCAAATGAGTGTTTATTTTATAATCTTAACTTGTTTTTTTCTTATATCTTCTATATTTTATTGATTAGGTAAAAAAATGGCCTCTTTGGCAAACTTTGAATTGCAATTTACGTTTTATGTACGTAAGCTTCTCATGAACCTGAAATAATTTTAAATACTTCCAAAATAGAAACTTTACAGTAAGTAAACAGGAGCATATGTTATATCTCATATGTGAATGATTTGCTGTCTGTATACATGTTCTTTTTCTGGTTTTGTTTTTGTGCTTTATTTGCTTACTACTTCATCCAGTTCATATGATGATGTTATTTTGGTTGTGCAATGTTTGACTTTTACACTGAAGACTATGCTCAGATAGCATCATGGAACAACAAACTGCACCATTGCAGACCTAAGATGTAAATGTTTTTATTTGCTGTTAAATACTTTTTACTGTTTTTTTTTTTAATAGGCCCTTGGTCTCAGGCGGGATGACACGTTTTCAGTCACAATGCTTGGACACTGCATAGAAATGTACATTGGTGATTCTGAAGCCTATATTGGTAAGTCTCTAACTTAGCTGTCTCTTAAAGTCATTGAGTCCTTTGAGAGGACTGTATTCTTATGTCAAGAAGGAGTGACCACTACCTAATTAACTCACAAAGTAGAGGATGTTTTTGTTTGGGTTTTTTTGTTGTTTTTTTTTTTTTAAATGGCTAAGTGAGTCAGAACTTAGCAGCAATTGCAGATGATCACTGGTTTTTGTGAGCATCATGACAGTAAACTCTCACCAGTATAAAGAAAGGAAACACTTTGTTATTAAAGGTGTCAGTGGTTTCTTTTATAGAAAATAATGATTTGTGGCATCTTAGGTTGCAAAGAGAAAAATTAAACAGTGGTATGGAGTTAGGAAATCAGAGCACTAATTCTAATGTTGTTGTTGAGCAAGGTATTTTCACTGTGTCAAAACTTGCTGGTGTGGAGACAGGATAGGTTCTCCTGATGTCAAAAATACAGCTTTATATATGGTAAAAAAGTGTTTCATAACAGTAATACATTATATTGCCCTAGGCTAAATTTTCTCTGAAAGTTTTTTCTCTGCAAAAAATCTTCTGTATTTTTTTGTAGATTTCTGCTTCATTGAACTTAGTGATTTATCTGTAGTGAACACAGTTGATGTCCTGTCAAGCATGTTAAGAAGGCTGAAGCCTTAAAAGTAAAAGCCATCTGTGTGCTCTAGTGCTTTTCCTGCAGATTTGTCACATAATTGAAACAGATGTTTCTTCTCAATATTGTCCTGCTCCATATGTAGTCATTTAACACATCTGGAAGAACCATGCAGCCATGTGATATGCATTAATGCAAACCAAGCTGTGTGTATCTTAAAGAGAAAAAGCCCCTTGGAGAATTGGAAAGGGAATTGGCAATTACTTCTCAAAACAGACTTTTGAATCTGGGTTGTGCTTCTTGTATTGTGCTTTTTTGAGGAAGGATGCTGCTGGATTTTTTCATAACAACTCATTCAGCTTCAGTCATTAAGCAGCAGCAGCTCCTTGATGGTCTGAAAGCAGAGAGTTATATATAGTAGGTTTTGAATGATAGATTTTTCTTTGAGATTACATTTTTGGGAGTATTCATTTAAAATAAATAAATGTTTTTTCTGTTTTCCTAGGAACAGAGATCAAAGACAAATTAAGATGTTATGACTTCGATGTACACACAGTGAAGACATTAAAGAACATAATTTCACCTCCCTGGGATTTCAGAGAATTCGACATAGAAAGACAAACTCTGGATGAAAGTGGCATAGTAACATTAGAGACATCAAATCAAAGGAAAAGTACAGATACCAGTCGCCCATTGGAAGAAACATTTGAGATTGAAATGAATGAAAGTGATATGATGTTAGAAACATCAATGTCAGACCATAGTACGTGACCATAAATACTGGTAGAGAGCTCATTTTGTCTAAGTGTAGTATGTTTGTTTTAGCGTTTTTGTTATGGTGTTGTACTTTCATGAATTTGCTATTTTTTTATATGAATTCAAACTACTATGTACTTAACACCAGAAGTTTTATAGTTCCTACTTTATAAATATTCCTTTCCTGATAGCACTCTCACGAATCCCTGTCTGAATCAAGAAGACCTCATTGCATCGATGCAGGCCATCTACACAATCTGAATCTAGAGTATTGGCTACTTTGCACTTGTCTGTGCATTACTGAACATGAATTCAAGTTTGAGACACAACTGCACTTTGGAATTCAATGGTATCAAGGGAGGAAAAGCTTGGGAAGGAGTCTGTATTTTATCAGCAATTGCACACACGCTCACTGTGGAAATCTGTTGGGTCCAGGTGATCTCATTGCTTTCCAATGACAACCAGTACACTAGTGTAGAGAAGTCTGGTTCTGTCCCAGAGACAATGGGAATTGTGCTGTGGCTCCACAAAGGGAACTGGAGACACCCAAATTTCCCTTCCATATGTTAGAAAATATGGATTGGACTTTGCATTGAGTGCAGAATTCAATACCAATCCCATACATTCTTAAACATGAGAAAATAAGGTGAACAAAAATGTTTTACTTCTTAGTTCCAAAACAATTCACCCAAAGTTACACATTCTCCTGAAAAACATAGTATGGGCCATGAGTCTTAAGTGAAAAAGTATCCAAGCAGAGTGTTGGAAAAATTAATCATTTAGGAAGCATGTGCATCTCCTGGGCAGAGTCAGGTCTCTCTTCAGTGTGGCTGGCAAAAACAGTTTAAGGGGCTTTCTTTTTTTTTGTAAGCTGGTAATTGGGGTGTGGTGCAGGCAATTTCTTTGAAGTAAACTGGGGATTTTTCCTGGACGCTCTGGAAGAATCTATAATGAGTGTGTCTCAACAGCTGCTCTATTAGGCAGGTCTCTTCCTTTAAAAGATCATTTGATCGTTATTTTTACATCTGTCTTATGTATCCTGAATGATTGTAACCAAGACTATCTCATGGATAATATGACAGCAAAGGCTTGTGGCTGCACAGAGAAGGATATTGTAAATAGATCCTCAAAGATTCTCAAGGAGCCAAACTCCTTTTTCTCTATAGCATTATTTTTAATCCAGCATATGTAAATCTAGTTTTCTAGTAAGACATCATGGCAATTTCTAAATGGAAGGTGGCAAAACAGTCTTCTAGAGGATCAGGCCTTCTGACTACTGTCAGACATGGATATAAATCTTGCATTGTTTTCCTCTGTTACTAATTTTTTTTTCGTTGGCAGAATGGTTTTAAATATTGATAAAAGTTCATCTTTCTTCCTGCACTCCCCAGTTACAATCTGATGCTGTGTCAGCTGTGATGGCAACACTGGTTTACGTTATTCCTGCCTGTAGGAATCTACTGTGCTACTTCCTCGGCTGTGGTAATACAAATCCTTGTGTGGTTACATTGTGAATGAAATAAGGGAACTAGAACAGCATTTTAAAATACTTTCCAGATCTGATCAATTCTTAGGTTCAAGGAAAGCAAGCCACTGCAGTGTGACTTGTCATCAGTGGGGCAGTGGATGGAGTGGGAGGAAATGGAATAGCGAGAATGGGCACTGCTGTAATGGCAGCCTATTGTGACACTGCCTCGGCAGGTATCTGTTGGGGGTTTTTTGGCTGGCTATTGCTAACCTTCATTTATTGGTATTAAAAATTACCTAGAAAGAAATGTATGCAGAGTGTCCTAGATTGTGAAGGACTCTTTTGGATGTCAGAGGGATTCTTGATATGGCTTGGCTTGGCTCCAAGCCTTTTAGGCAACTACAGTTGGATTAGAGCTTGTGAGATGGTTCATGATGTATGTCTCAGACAGGACTTTCAGGGAAAGCTTTTCTCTCCTCATTTATCTTTTGTTCAGTGTTTTCACGTGTTCTTGTTCTATCCTAAATCCCTGCCTTTCTACTGGCAGCACCTGCTTGCCCTGGTCTTCTGCACCTCCCATCACCTGTCCTGCTGCAGTCCTGCTCTTCCTAGATAGTGCTTGGTGCCTTTCTGGATTATTATGACATTCACCCTGGCACTAGTTAAATTGAGTATTGTCCTTGTCCTCATGAGGACTTTGGTTATTAGTTTTGGCCTGACTTGACCTCAGATTCTTGATTCCTGCTACAAGCCATTGCCTCACTTTGGCTGCTGGGTACAAGTGTCTAGGATTGTCAGGTTGGGGGGCTTATAATTATGCCTCCAAAACAGACATTTTTACGCTGTTTCATAACTTCATCTTTCTCTTCCAAGGATTAGTTTTGTCCCAGAGTGGGGAGACCTGACTGTTGCCTTAAAGGTTTTCAGAACAGATATGAAAACCCACAAGATATTTATGCTGATAATGGCTCCAATTCATAGGTACTGCTGCCTAAAAAATTTGAAAATGAGTAATGTGTTAGCTCAGTTGATCAGAGCCTGGTGCTAATAAGGCCAGTGTTGCAAGCTTCAACCCCATATGTGCCATTCACTTGAGAGTTGACTCCATGGTCCTTGTGGGTGCCTTCCAACCCAGAATATTCTGTGATTTCAGTTTTCTCAGCCAATGCCACCTACTTTTATTATTCCACATCAGTTCATGTATTTTGAGCTGTTTGAGGATTATCAATGCAGCAGAATCTGAAGATTTGCAATGATCCTGTGTATTCTGATTAAATTGCAGGCATTTTTGCTCCTTCTGTCTAGTTTCCTTAGCTCCAGACAAGTCTGTCCTTAAATGTGTAACATGTCCTTACTTTTGGAGTTTGCTGTACCTCTGCCACCAATTCTAGAACATGTTGTCCAAGATATTCCAACTTGGACAGGAATGTCAAGAAACTTTTTGGCTCTAGGTATTGCAAAATGCATTGACTGCAATCTAGGAATAAAAGGCCTGGCTCTGATTGATGGGTCAGTGCTTAGAATAATCATGGAATCATAGAATGGTTTGGGTTGGAAATGACCTTAAAGATCCTGTAGTCCCAACCCGGCTGCCATGGGCAGGGACACCTCCCTGCCAGGTTACGTAGGGCACTATCCAACCTGGCTTTGGCCAGTGCCAAGGATGCGCATCCACAATCTCCCTGGGCAACCTCTTCCAGTGCTTCATCATCCTCACAATAAGTTTCTTGCTAACATCTAGCCTAAATTTCCCCTCTCAGTTTGTACCCGCTCTCTCTCCCTTGTCCTGTCACCACAGTTCCTGAGGAAGCCAGGCAGAAAGGCGCGGGAGGCACCGCTTGGAAGAGCCCTTGCTGCTGCCTGGCTTCGGGGGCTGGCGTGCATTGCCCAAGTGCAGGCACTGCCTAATTATCACAGAACCTCCCTGCAGGCATGAGACTCCTGGCCTCACACAAGTAACGATTAATGGCCTTTTTTCCTTTATCCCATTGCTTTCTCCCCAGAATGTGGCTACCCCTCAGACCCTGCAGCCAAAAACTGTGAATAACACACCCCCACGGTGTCTGTGCCCTTCCCGCCCTACAAGCCGCTCTGAGGCCGGGGTGACAAGACACGCGTGAGCTTAGGGCGAGGCCGTGAGGGGAGGGAAATGAGCACGTTTCTGTATCTTCTCCTCGCACCGGCACAGTGGGAGCCCCGCGGAGTCACACGAGGGACGGGCACGGAGCCGCAGCCGCTGCTCCTGGCCAGGACCGGTGGGGGGAGCCTCGCGAGATCCCGCCAGCCCTGCGGCCGCTCTCGCGAGGTTTCCGCCCCGCTGCGGGCGCGGCGGCTCCATGCGCTCGGAGCCGGAGGCAGGGCCGGGGCGGGGGCCGGGCCGGGGCGGCGGCCGCGACACGCGGCCCATGGACGCCCCGCTGCTGCAGGAGTCGCCGCGCCGCGACACGGACGCTCTGCCCAACCCACCGCCGCCGCCTTCCCCGCCGTCCCCACTGCAGCCGCCGCCGCTTCACCCCGCGCCGGGGAAACAGCGGGAGGAGAAGAAAACGGCGCTGAGCAAAGTGAGGGGGCGCGAGCGCGGCGCGGGGATCGGGGCGGGGGCGGCTCCGGTGATGGGAGAGGATGGCAGGGAGGCTGCAGTGAGGTGACAGACCGAGCCTGATCTCAGGAGGTTCGTGTGTTCATAATGTATTCTTCATCTGCAGAATGAGGGTGTTAATTTCCTGGAGTATTGGGAGACCCCCAGCGTCAGCGCTGGAAATCATTTCACCTTTAATTGTGAAGTCATCAGCTTTTGTCAAGGGCAAGACCACATCTCTGTCTTCATTCGAGCACCTTTCATATAATACGTGCAGGCTGTAACAGGTTGTCCAGGGATGTCACAGAGTCTCCCTGGCTGGAGACATTCAGAACGCACCTGGACATGTTCCTGTGGCACCTGCTCTAGGTGACCCCGCCTTGGCAGGGAGGGTTGGACCAGAGATGCCTTCCAACACTGACAATTTTGTGAGTCTTTGAGTACTGTGAGATTTGATTTTTTCTCGTTTTTTTTTTTTTTTTTTAATTGGAAAACTGAAGCACTGAAAATGACTATAACTCAGAGCTCAGTAAAGTTGAATTCAGATGTCTAAGTACTCAGAAATTAAAACAGATTGCCTGAAGCTTGATGGCCATTTTACTGCTTTGTGTGCTGGCATCATTCAGCCAGAGGTTTCTGCACAGTTTCCTGGCCTTTTTTATTGGGCAGTTCAGTATTTGGGTGTGGTGGGTTGACTCTGGGTGGCTGACCTCCAGCCAGGTGCTCTTGCACTCTTCCCCCAGCAAGACCCAGGAATAAGGTATGATGGAAAAAACAGTGTCATCATAGGAAAAACTGACACAGCTGTGGGAGGACCTCATAGCAGCTTCTGACAGCTTTCTCACAAAGGAAGATGGAGGGGCAGGCACTGATACTTTCTCTCTGGTGGCCACTGACAGGATGTGAAGGAATGGAATGAAGCTGTGTCTGGGGTGGTTTAGGTTGCATATAGAAAAAGATTCTTTGCCCAGGGGGTGGTTGGGCACTGGAACAGGCTTTCTGGGAAAATGGTCAGCGCTAAACCCGACAGTTCCAGAGGCATTTGGCCCATGCTCTCAGGCACACGGGGTGATTCTTGTGGCAGGCCCAGGAGTGGGACTTCAGTGGTCCTTGTGGGTCTCTTCTAATCAGGATACAGGATGGTTGTAACATGGAGAGAATTAATTTACTTAAAAAAAAACTAGAGAAGACTGTTGAGCAAAAAAGATTGCAACTAAAACACCTTCCCACCTCCTCTCTTCCTTCCCAGGCTCAATGTCCTCTACAGAAGGATGAGGAATGGGGGCAGAAGACAGGACATAACAGGTCCTCTCTGCTGCTCCTTCTTCCTCAAACTCCTTCCCTCCTCTGGCATGGGGGACCTGACGTGGGACACAATGGGATAGGGTCCTTCATGAAGTGCTGCAGGAGTGTCCCTCCCACGTGCTGCAGTGCACGACCTGCTGCAGCATGAGTCTCCTTCATGGGCTGCAGGCCTTCAGGATAAATCTGCTTTACTGTGAGCTCCGCTGCACAGGCTGCAGGACCCTTCAGGGCATCTCCACCTGCTGTGGTGTGGGGTCTCTTGGGGGCTGCAGGTGGACGTCTGCTCCACTGTGGTCCTTCATGGCTTGTGGGGGTACAGTGTGCCTCACCATGATCTTTTTCAAGGGACACTCTTTGGCACTTGGAGCACCTCCTCCTCTCCTTTTTGTCTGCAGGGCTGTGTCTTACATTTTTTTTGTCCCCTTACTCCTCTGTCTCACCCACTGCTGTACTACCTTCCCTGTCCATTCTTAAATATCTTTCTCAGAGTCACCAGTGTCTTGGCTTCAGGGGCTCAGCTGTGCCCTGGGGTGGATCCATTGGAGCTGGCTGCACTCAGCTCTGGGCAACCCCCCAGCATCATCTCAGAGGCTGCCCTGAAAAACCCCTGCCAGCAGAACTGGACACAGACCTATTGCACTAAAATACTGCTGTAACAAGACTTAAAAGCCAGTTTAAATCATTTTTTAGAGATACTTTAAAATTGTTATGTAATCAGTATCTGTTAGGTTGTTGATGATTAAGTTGCAATGGTTCTCAGGCTGTTCATCAGAATATGTCACTTATCCTACAGTTTTGAAACCATTGCAGAAACTGAGTCAGGGAATTTGTGCCATCTGTTTCTGCAGTATTTAGATCAAATATAAATCTCCATTTCTTTTTTATATTTGCAGGTGGTTATTCGAAGGCTTCCTCCTTGTCTTACCAAGGAGCAACTGGAGGAACAGCTGCATCCTCTACCTGCCCATGATTATTTTGAGTTTTGCACTGCTGATCCCAGGTGAGGATGAGCTGTTTCTATAGGTTTTCACATGCTGAAAACCTAATCAAGGTACTTGGAACATTCCAAATTACATGTTTTTCCTTTTTTATTATTTTTGTTGGGTTACTGTTATAGCCTGCCTCACAAGGTGGGGATAATCTAGGTTCTTGTTATGAGATGCCTTGGGGCACATTAGTGTGAAAAGACACTTAATGATCAGTATTTGTAAATAAACAATGTAGGGTTTAATATACTACAACTTGGTTGCAAAGGAAAACATGTATGGAGCTGTTTTGGTGGTTATTATCTATGGTAAGACAACATGAAAGCATTGCAGTGTGAAAGTGCAACATGACACAAGGACACACAAGGAGAAGGAAAAAAAAGGGGAAGGAAGGAAAAGGAATAAAGGAGAAGAAAGAAAGACAAAGTACAAGAGTGTGAGGATCTCACCACCCATAGGTCCTGCAGTAAGACTTGGTTGCCGTGCAATCTTGGATCCAGATCTAGCAGGAGGAGTGGCTTGGGAAGTCCTGAATAAGTGGTGGGGAGAAGATGGCGGAACACAGCATCTCTTGGGTCTATATTCACTCAGGTTCAGGTGGATGTAAATCAGGTATCTGCTCCTCAGGAGCAGGGAGCTTGATGTAAGAATGTGCATCAGGGGACACCTAGGACAACAGAGCTGTCCAGCACAGTTGAGTCAGTTACAGCCCAGCCTGGCCTGTTAAGTCCTGTCAGCAGAGATAAACACATTCAGGTCACACAAGAACTCGCTGGCATTTCCCGGGGAGGGAGGAGCCCCACAGCCCAGGAGTTTGTGCAGGGAAGCACAGCTTAGCATGACAAGGGGCACAATCCTCTCCAGGATCCAGCTCCTACCTCACTCACAGCCCGTCATTCACCCTGTGCCTTATCAGATCAGCAGTTTAGCCATTACACAACTAAAAGTTCACCTACTCCATCTCAACCCAGCACCCTGAGGTCTCAACAAATGAGGAATGTTTTGAGTCAATTGTCTCTTAACAGTTTAGTCTACTACTTAAAATATACCTGAAAGCTGGCTGCATATGCAGACACTATGGCATTCCTGCGCTTTTCTTTTACACTGGAGATTTTAAAATGGATTTTTTTCTATATGAATAGGGCATAATGTAGTTTGAAACTGATGTTTCTTTTAATCTTCATTGGTAAACTGTAACAGCCTGCTTAATTGGCTGTAAAATTCAGTCTGGGGCAAACAAATCACAGAATGTTTTCATGAGTTCCATTTGAGTTTAGTTTCTTTGTTTACCTGCATGGGTTTTTATGTGCTTCATACAATTTATAAAATAATCTAGTTTTATTCATTTTTGTTTCATGCAAAAGTAAAAAAGAAGAAATACTGGTTGATGTAAATTAAATCAGAATTCCTGGTATAGTTATATAATTTACTCAGTATCACAGTAGTAAAATACAATTCACTTTTAAATTAATCAATTTCCAGAAGAGAAACAAAACACCTTGTGTGGTCAATCTTCATGTGTTCTGAAAAACTGAAGATCCATCTGTCATATCTTAGTGTGTGATGAATCACCCCTCCACTGGCTCAAGATTCTTTACCACTGGCTACAGAGGGATCCTGGCTCTTTATTGCTCACCAAATTTTGAAGTTAGGGGTTCTCTCAGGGTCAGTTTCACAATCAAGAAGAAATAAATGTTTGTTTAGAGAAATTATGACAGTTTCTGACCTAGGTAGTTGCACATAAGTGCAGCAGCAAAACAGTAGGTGCTTCAGCTTTTCTGTTAAAAACACAAAGGAGGTGAAGTGAGGAAAAAAGAGAATTGATTCTGTTTGTCAGTCTTTGTAGTACCTTACATTGCTTTTTTGAACTTTGTCATCTCTGTTTTCAAATAGGCTTCTTTAAGGCTTCTGTCCCAGTTGTTCATTTGATAAGGGGAAAATAACAAAGGCAACCGAAAAATTCCTTGAAGAAGAGTTTCAGTTCTTACTGTGTTTAGATGCACAAGTTCCAATTAAAGTTTAAAAAATTCCAATTTTAATTTTCGAAAAAATTTTGCATAAGAATTTAGGGAGTTGGCCTGTTTAGAAAAGAGAAGGCACTGACAACAGTGGCATATATAAACTTTCATTTTCTCTCCTATATGATGAAATTTGGATTACCCAAAAATCTCGTTCACTTGTTTAATTGCATCTGTGGCAGGTTATCAATGAAAGATACTGTTTTTTCTCTCATGCTGATATTTGTCATGTTATTCTCTTCTGCCTTCACAAATCTAAACTCACTAAAAAAATTAATTGATGATTGAATTTTTCAGCATGAAATGTTTTGTATTCACTCCTTTTTTTCTTCATCCTGCTTTTCAAAAAATGTGTTTCCAGACAAAAGATGGATTTTTTCAGAATGGGTTTATCTTTACCTGGTTTGTATGGCTACGGCTTCTTTCAGCTTACATTGGCATTTCACTGCCATTCTGCAGTGTTGGCTTGGCTATTTATTTGTCTTTTGACTGGCTCAAGATCACCTTGCCTCTTTTGTCCTCTTTGTTCAAATGCTAGCACAAACCCATGTATATCTTTTTATGAGTCATCTGTTTACATTACCCACTTGGGAATATACAGTAAACTTTCAGAAAGTAAAAGTTTAATCAGAATTAATCTCAGTTTTCTCTTACCCAGCAGAGGACACTTTATGAGTATAAAACATTTTATTGCCATAATCTGTCATGTTATGGATAGCTCACAAGATTTCAGCAAACTCTGTGCATGTGTCTTCATGTCATTCCAGCTAACAGGACAAGGTGGGCATGTTTTCTCTGTATTTCACTGAATAGCTTTTTTTTAGATCCTCTACCATGTGCATAGTGGCAAGCAATCCAGAGAATTCAGTGATAACAAAAACATGTGAACTTGAAAAGAAATGTCATGTCATCCAATGAGAAGGATATGAAGAATCCTCAGAGAAGAAGATCTGTTTGTTGGAAGCATAGAGATGCTTTGATGCAGAAGCAGACAAGTTTCCTTAGGAGCTGTAACATCTCAGTTTAACTGTGTCCTGTGTAACTACATCACAGAAGTTTCTATAAGCTCATTCAGATTTTAAAACTTGATAGAAATTCATGCCACGAATTATGGATGTTGGAAATGGGTCAGGAGCAGTTAGACAAATACTTATTTAGACAAATATTTATCTATGAAAACCTATTAAACCACAAGGTACAAGTTTGGTATTACAGAGTTCCTAGGCTGCAGATACTTGCAGTTATGAACTGGGTGAAGTATTTGTACATTTTCCCCTTCTTTATAAACTTTCTCTTGGTGTTCTCTATTAATTGCTGTTCGTAAGGGCACTGTTGGTCTAGATCACTAGAGAGGTCTAACTGTAGCTGTTTCTACATTTTTATTTCCAAGATAATTCATCCTACAGGACAAAACAAACAATGATATGCATATCAACTCCAATTTCTCTTTTTTTGTAATTTTTAAAATATCCTTATAAGTGTTATCTATAAGTTTACAATATCCTATTATAGGCAAGCTATGAAACTTTTTCAAATTTCATGTGATTAATGTAATTTTCAGTTTTTCAGTTACATCGATTTCAGTAAAATCATTTCAGAAAGTGACTTGTGTCTTGTTCATTTTTCAGATTCATTTGATTCATTGCATTTATTTTCTCTTGCATATTGACATCAAAATGCAAACAAAACACTGTTTATAGATGATAATAAAGACTCTTATCTTCTTGACAGACTGTTGTATACTCAGACTTCAAATATTAACTACTTTTTCCAGACACTCTCCTTTTTGTCTGCTTGTAAAGGTTTCTGAGCCTGTTTTAAAGATTTGACTAGTCAAGTCAAGTAATTGATCTCTGGCCCTTCAGGGTTTGAGTAATCTCTCTGGACTGGCACTGAGTGCTAGGACTTGTTGATAGTGTTGTGAGGTTATGAAAGAAATCTGAACACAAGCTTTGCTTGCATGAAAGCAGTTCAAATAGTCAGTGCCATGCCATGTGTCACAGGGAGCAATAAAGCTCTTCCAAAGAGCTTTTCCAAAGAGTACTCCTTTTCCCTCCATTACTTCTTCCCAACATTGTGCTCAGGATTATTGTAGCTAAACAGCATCAACACTGTAGGATGTAGGTTTGCACCCAGGAACTGCAGCACTGAAGGGGCAGTGCCTTTAGTGCTTCAAGGGAACCACCATGTTCTGAGTACTATGTTCTGAGTGAAATAATTGACAGGCTTTGATTGACACAATTCTAGTGTTTCTGCTTTCTCTGCCAGGCAAACTGCTCATTTATAGCTATAAAAAGGAAAGACTTAAGTTTATTTGAAATTGTGCCACTTCCGCTCATTATGTGCATGACCACAGGGGATGACAAGGATGAAGGCCAGGGGCTTTTAGCTTGACTTGACAATGTCGATGATGGGTTATCAATTACCCTGTGAATGAGTAGAGGAGTTATTTGACTCTTGAAAATTTAGTTACAGAGCTCTATATACATGTAAGTATATATTTTATAAATGCCCACCATGATTCATATTTTACTAAGATGAGATTGCTGTTTTTATTATAGTTTATATATTGCTGTTTAGACTGTAAATAACTATTTAAAATTGCCTTCCTGTATATCAATCTTTTTACACAATTGTGTTAAAAGATATTTTGTTGAAGAAGTAAACATTTAGAATATGTTATTAAAGTTGCTAGAAAAATAAGGACTTGAAGAGATGATAGACTAAGTGTTACTGAAATAAATGTACCCTTAAAGATTGAATACCCTTGAATGCAGGGCAGAAAAAAAGAAACTGTTGGAATGAATAAATGTGTATACTCAGACTCAACTGGGTTATTTCCATAGAGAATGCTCCAAGTGCCGACATATGCAGTGCATCTGTCCACAACATGATACGTATGGAAAGCAGCATTATAGACAGCAAACATATGGCAAAAAGGAACCAGCTCTCTGATGATAAAACTGAATTTCAGATCCTGAATTAAATCTGTGGTGGTAGATACTTCAAAAAAGGAGACACACAGAGTTCACTGGCCCTTCTGTAGGACTCAGCTGGAAGACAAAATCCTGAAGAGTAAAGAGTATTTTAGCCAGTAACTGCTAAATACTAAATCCAAAAGTCAAGCAAAAGTGTTTCTTTCTGGGAGGGGTTGTTAGCCTCAGAGTGCCTGTAGCCCTGTGCATTCTTTGCTGCCTGACCATGCAGTTGAGTTCTGAAGGGATAGGTAAAGACATAATCCAGGGTGGGGAGTAGCTGCTGCAAGTCAGGTGTCTGAAACATAGAGTAAAAGTGATATTTATGCAGTGCTAAGTATTTTGAATTTGCCAGGTTTAGTTATTTTCCCACCTAGAATGTTAATTTTACTCACTTTTATAGGCACACTGCACACTTTGCTGGGTAAGAAGCCTAAGGCAAGGGTTTGAAACACTCACTTGGGTGGGTTTTGTGCACTAGGCACTCTGATAGCTAACTCCCATGCATATGAGAACCAGCTCTTGTAGATGTGGCTTGCATCGGAGAAGGAGCTTGTAACAGCTAAACATTGTCACAGCTCTGTTCCAGCAACCTTCTACCCTGATACATAGCAACTGTAATAGACAGTGCCGTGTTATTGTGCTGCACATCAATATCCTGCTGTGCTCAACCATGCTTTTATATTGTATGTTTCTGCTGATGCGTGTGAAGTTCTTGAAGATGTTAATAATGTATAGCAACAACACTAGATCCCTTACTTGCAACGTAAATTCTGAATCTCTTTTCAAGAGTCCTGTTTATAGACTCAGTTCTTTCTTACTAATAAGTGCTTAATAACCATATCAGGTGTTCTCAGTTTTGAAAGATATTCACTCTAAGCTGAAAAAGCTAGAAAAATATTACATTGTGTACCAGGAAAAGATTATGCTGCCAGGTGAAAGAGATGGCCTTGATAGACCAGCTAAAGGAAACAAGGAAGGAGCAAGCCTTTGTATTGTCAGTTCTGTTTCATGTGTCCAAGTGTAAGGTTCTACAGGAAAAAAAATCCGATGTAGCTGCTTGCTGTGCACTGAGGCAGAGAAGTGCCACAGTAATGTAGGAGTGGGCCCTTGTCCTAATCTACAGAAAGTTTTAGTATTTTACAAAAGCTGAAGATGGAAAGAACAGTGAAGTAGTTATTTAGACTAGGGTTTAAAACTCAGTTCCTCAATCTCAGATAATAACTGGAATGAAAAATATGTTCCTTCAAGATTCCTGGTTTTGTCTGATGAATATTTAGCACTTCAAGTGTACAATCATATCAGTCTAATGTCAGGCCTCATTTAATTTAAACCTCAAACCACATGAAGCATAAGAGTAGTGCTGCTGATATGACAGAGAAGAAATTTTCCTTCTTCATGGGAGCTCCAGTTGTCTTGAGACTTTTTTACTCTTGTAGCCATTAGGCAGCACAGAGACATTGTTTCCAGTACAGCTTATAGATTGCCACAATAAAATTCCCTCCTTTACTTAGACATTTTAAAATACATCTTTTAATGCTGTGTAATTATGAGAAGTGTTACATTTTGTCTTCTTTGAAATAGATGAGAAGAAATCTGTCTTTTTATACCTGCTTTGCATCTTGGTTGTAACTCTACAGCCATGCTATAGTAACTTTCAGCCCTGGTCATGCCCTAGCAGGCATTTTTGCAGTTACCCACTTGGAGTTCATGCAATGCTGTTCTATCCTAGAATGTCAAAATATACTGGGTATATATGGGTAAAATGGCTCTTCCTCTCTTCCTTGGAAATAGTTTATCCTTTTCAATCTGTAGAAGCACTTCATAGCTGGTATTTGCAGAGCATCTAAATGAAAAAAAGCCCTCTAGGTTGTTTTGGTTTTTTGACATTTCTTCTGGCTACAGGATCAAACACGAAATTGATAGGTGTACAAAACCATTGTTTATTGATAGTACTGCTCTTTATGGTCTCCTCCTAACACTGTAAGTGGAATCCATATGGATGCATATTTTTAAAAGAAAAAATTACTTGGGAGCAGTGTTGCTTTGAGCTGCCACATGGATGGATCTTGTGATCTAATCCATATTTTTGCTCTTTCTCACTCATTGTGAAATCTGATTTTGAAAAAGCTATGGGTTGAAATAAAATTGCAGCTGTGTGTGTTTATTGTCTTCTGGTGCCAGTGGTGAGTTGGTCTGAAGACAGGCCATAGGTGACAATGGAATTATGAACATAGGTATTTTAAAGATACGGGCTTGTGTTAAGATTTGTTCAAAAAACTGATGTAATATGCAGTCATCATTAAGTCAGTTTAAGGCAAACTGACTTATATGTAACAGTTACCAGGAGTATAAAGTGTGTACATGCCATGACTCACAACAACTTAGCTGTTGGGTTCTAATTTACCTCAGTTTCATCATGTTTGTGGTGTACCAGCCCTGAGATTTTTTTATTAAACATTTACCCATGCACTGGGATCTATGCCAATAAATTCTTGAAGAATCAGAATTATTTTAAGTACCTGTTTCTTTTGCTAGAAATGCTTTGGATTTTCACAGTAACTGTTGGTCACAACTAGACTTTGCATGTACATTGATAACACGTGGATATCCGATGGAGTTTGTTTGTGTACAATTCAGTGAATTATATTGCCAACTATTAGGGTTTTTATTCTTTCCTAGAGGTGGAAGTCTGTTTAAATACAGAAACAGCCTGGAAGCTGCCCCTTCACTGCAGTCTTTTACTTAACCTTTTCTGTTTCAGTGACACAAGACTTTTCTTAGTATGCCCAAGTTCCCCAAAAGCACTGCTGTTATTCATATCTCTTAAATTGGGAAATATTAAAATTTTGATCCTGCACAGTTGGAAATGTATGTTCTGCAATTTAGGGGGACAAAATAAACTGGAAATGTTTGTGTCAGTTCAGAATAAAATTCACAGTTGCATACAGAACTCTGATGTTCTGTTAGTTTTTGTCATACATATATATAACTAGATATGTAAGTGTAAAGGCTGCTTAAGGTAGCAGTTTCTCAAAGGAGTCGAGAAGTACAATGTGATCCTTCTGGTTTTATGTTTTCCCCAGCCCTGAAAAGAATAATAAGTAACAGAACGTAAAATTGTTTCTTGTTGCAGCCTTTATCCTCATCTCTACTCGAGAGCATACATTAACTTTAGAAATCCTGAGGACATCCTTCTATTTAGAGATCGCTTTGATGGCTATGTCTTCATTGATAATAAAGGTTGGACTATTTGTAAGATATTAAATGTGTATATAGACATACCATTTTAGAGCATCAATTTGCTTCCTTCTTGCTAGTTATGCCATTATATTTCCTCACTATGCAGTTAATTACATAAAAATATGCTAACATTTATCACTTAAAATATAATAAAGTGCAAAATACATTTGTCCATACAGTCTTGCTTGTCTATGTGGTGTGCATGCTTTATGTGCATTCTTGTACTTTAGGCATTGCACTATCAAGATCATATGAAGAAAATTACCTTATTCAAGCTTCAGAATTCATTGCAATTGTAAATGAACACATTGTGAGCATGGGTTTTTTACATTTTCAGTGTTTATGAGATAAACTTCTGTCACTTACTTCTGTTTGGAAAAAGCAAGATGAAACCTTTGACATTTTGGTTGCCCACTTTTAAGACATGTAGAGATTGAATTTTTAGGGCCTTTGCAGACATCTTGAGTTGAGTTCCAAGAACAAGAGTGGCAAAATTGACTGCCAATTTTAAAATGTTCAGTCTGCAAATGTTTGCCCAACAGTAAAGAAAAAGTCTGTAATGTAGGTTTGGATAAATCCAGGTCTCCTGCAGGAGTATGAAACTGCCATCAGTAAGTAGTTTAGGAGAACTTCAGCAGTTTTTTGCCTCGTTCAGGCATACCTTCTGTAAAAAAAGTGGATAGGTTATGTAAAATAGACATAGATTTGTGACTCTCTTGTACAGACATTTTCTGTTCTGTACACTCAGTGTTGCAGAGGTCCTGTGAAAAATATTCCTGCCACTCTCACTAGAAATGGATCTCTAAAGAAGCTGTCAAGCTGATGGATTTCTCTTCAGCATTTCCTACCTGAGATGTTTTATTTGCTTCTAATATCCCTCAGATTTGGATGGGTTTTTAGAGATGAAGAACAACACATTCCTAGCTAGCAGTGTGCATTTCCCAGGTTTAAAATTCTTGGTGTTTTAAGATTAAAAACTAGAAAGAAGTTATTTTTATGATTCTCCCAAGACTTTACTTTGCCTAAATTCAGCACATTCTTCAATATTATGCTGAAGCCAGAACACTCTGCAAAATGGGGCTTGGACACCGTTGGGCAGTTTGACACGAATGCATGTACAGTTAAAGAGCTCAAGGGTTGATTAGGATTGCTCTCTGGTGAGGCAGAATTGCATTATGAGTCTAAAACTGAAACAAGGATTGGCAGTTTCAGTGATGTTAACAAATGTTCTGGCAGACTGAAGGCAAGTTTTCCATGGACTTGAGCAAGGTGTAATCTTGAACCCGCTACCAGTGGAAACCAAGTGAAATTCAAAACCCACACACGGTTCTGACTCCAGTGTTTAAGGCACAATTCAAAGCAAAGAATCCCTGCCAGTAAACACAGGTGGGAGTTGCACAGTCTGTCGTAAACAGAGAAGTTTCACACAATTCTGCATGCTGAGTTTTACAGTTGTGGTTCTGAAAAGAGGTGCTTTGTTGTTTTATTACATATTACCCAGCATTTATTTATTTTCTTAGACTTTTAGATGACAACTCCTTAGAAAAGCAATCCAACAGCTTCAGATTGATTTCCGGATAGCACTTAATCACTTGTCAGACTGAGATTTTGTGACAGATTTTTCTAATCAATGCCTGTGAATAATTAAAAGGGAACTATAAATAATAATGCAAGAATTTTATTTTGCAGCAGTTGTCATCCTCATTTTCAGTCTTGTCAGCATACCCAAATAAACGATTTTTATTTTTTTCAATAGCTCTGACATGTAACTTTTCATTAGAAGTTTAGGAGTGAATGGTTGAAACATTTACTTCTGTTTTCACCTAAGACATCTAAACACATGCTTGAGTTTTGAAACTCTTACTTGAAGGTAGGGAATGTTTCTCCCCCTCAAAAACTTAAGGATTTATTTCTTTTAAGGTTTGGAATATCCTGCAGTGGTTGAGTTTGCTCCATTCCAGAAGATTTCAAAAAAGAAGCTGAAGAAGAAAGATGCCAAAGCTGGGAGCATTGAAGATGGTAAACGTTTTTTCTTGACATCACAGTGGAAATTTTCTGTTCTGCATTGCAAAGTGTTAACAAAATTCAAAAAATTTTCTTCACAGATCCAGAATATAGGAAATTTTTAGAGAATTATTGTGCTGATGAAGAGAAGATCTGTGCCAATCCTGAGATTCTTTTGGGAGAGATTGAGGCCAAAACAAGGGAACTCATTGGTCTGTTTTCTTGATTTTTCTTACTATTGAGAATATTCAATATCTTACTTTTATATCTTTATGATATTACCTGCAAGAGCTGAACTGTTCAGTCTAACAGATTTATAATACCACAGTTAAATATTTGTTTTCCAGGCAAGTAGCAGTAAATCTTTAGGTCTCTATGCATGAAATCACTTGGCTTCACTTGAACTTTTGCATGAACACACACTGGCTTCAGAAATAGGCCCTTAGTAATTCTGAATACTTTCAGATATATGAGTAGATGGAAGATTTATTTTTAAAATACAAAATAGCTGAATACTTAACCATTGATCCTTGATACTAGCTGCTTTTACTAAGAAACATGAAATGACCTCTCTCTGTTTTCACGGTCAAGATTCTGGAAAAGCTCTGAAAGTAAGGCAACACCTTGTTTTCTGTATGCATGCAGCATGACTTCCACAGTCCTGGGGGGAATTTTAAATAGGGTGAGCACTGAAATCTTCAGTGCTAATATGCAGTTTTCAGGATGACACGGAATTTTGATGTATCTTCAAATGATAACATGCTAAGTGATAACACTTAGTCTTTCCCTAGGTGTGACAATTGAGTAGGAAATAAAATTGACCTTTGCTGTTATTTCTTTACAGTGAAAAAGTGGCCACCTCTTTTGATTAGAGCCATAAAATCATTTAGTTTGGAAACTTGCTGTTCAAGAACATCAAGTACAACCATTAACTCAACAGTGCCAAGTCTGCCACTAAACTGTGCCCCCAAATGCTGCAACTGTGCATCTTTTAAATACCCCCAGGGACAGCAACTCCACCATTTCCCTAGGCAGCCTGTTCCAGTGCTTGACAGTCTTTTGTGAAGAAATTTTTCTTAGTATTCAATATAAACCTGCTCAGTTACATCTTGAGGCAATTGCCCCTTTCCTGTCACTTGTTACTGCTGTTTGAGAGTTGACTGGAGAGGTTTGGAACTCTAATAATTTAGAGGAAATGGAAGTGGACATTTAGATTACTCTGTTATCAATAAAACTTTTGTTGCTGTTTTAGATGAGGAAGTCACCCTGTAATTTTTATTTACCCCAAATCTTCCATGGTATTTGACAGCAGAATAAAAGCAGTAATAAATACTTCATAAGTTTGCAATTTACAAAAAGTTTATGATTTCAAGGAGATTTATTAACTTAAAATATTCTATAATTTAAGATGATTAATCTTGAGAGTTGCAGATTTCTGAGTAGCAATATTAACTGAAGGCAGCTTTACATTAAGACTTTTAGTGTTTCATTTCTGTTAAATAAGAATAAATCAAACTAGTTGCTTTATTTTGGCTGCCATTCAAAGCTGTGGCCATTGCTACCAATACAAGACTAAAGATTTCTTCAGCAGGTAGCATGTTTATAGCAAAATTATGTAAGGGTTGAGCTGTGTGTCAAGTTTGAACAGTGTTACACCTACTGATGTCAATGAAGGATGTGCCCAAGACTTTGCTGGCAGAATTGAGCCTCACATGCTCAGCGTTTCTCTATGTAAAGTTGCTGCAAACCAACATGTTTTATGAATCATGCCAGATGCATTGGCTGATCAGTTTCCATGTGACAGAGAGATATGAAAGATTTTCTCTGTAACAGGATGAAGATAAGCTCTTTTTTCTCATTTATTTGTAGACAGCAAGATAAAATGTAAAATTTTGCTGACACAGCTCTTCATTTAGTAATTTATTTTCTTTTAAAGATTCTTAAACATTTTAAGAAAATGCTCCTAGGTTTGTATTTGCAGGAAGGCCCATAAATAAGATGGGTAAGATTCAAGTTTGGTAAACATTGGTTTTTTCCGTTCCTCTTTTGGTAGTACTCATCACACTGCCTCTCTCCCTTGAACTTCAAGTTATAATTTCTCATTAAACCTCTTGCACTACAGACTTAGTCATGACTAGGGTCAAATTCTGAAATCTTAGTGCAGTTTATCCTTTCCCCAGACCTTCCAGTTACAAATTGTGATCTCTTTCAGCATGTAAAGGTGCCCAGAGGCAGCCACTGGAGAGTTGGGAGTAGGAGAGAGAGGCAAAACTCAGATCTGAGAGACAGGAAGGGGGCTCTGGGGATGTAAAACTTCTCAAAAATGATGGGCAGATGGGGAGGATGGGGACACATGGAAGATCTAGGGATAGAGAGAGGAAAATATCAACAATCCTCATTGGTTGTTGATTCCTACCATTGATATTTGCTAAAAAGAAACAGTGAATCCTATCAGCCTTCCCATTCATAACTGTGTAACAAAGTTTTGTTATTAATGAATAGGTTGCCCTCAGCGTAATCTGACTTCCAATGCAAAAAGATTTAAGTGTTTTTGAGGTATGAATTGTGTCCAGATTTTGGCTATGTCATTTCAGATTTGTTGGAAACTTTAAATATTTTTTTCTTTGAAATTTTGTCATGCATTTCAATAGCGAATGTTTTTCTGTCCTTTGAGGGAGAATTAGATACATAACTGTAGAGCAATTTAAAGTAGTAAACATTTTCCTTTCTGGAACATCTAAAACTGACAAAATTTGTTGTAACTACTCACAGCTGTAAGGACAGGTTGAATTGAAGTCTGAGTTCAGTACTGACGGTCATGAATAAAGAATTTGATAAGGAACATGATAAAGAATTTGATTATGTTCTCCAAGTTTTTGTAAAATTTGGGGATGGTTCAGACAGGTGACTTGATTTCAGGGTGTGGAGACAGCTTTGTAATAAAAGAATGGCTGTGTGGTCCAGTAGATGAGACCTTTTATTAGCAATTTGGGAAGCCAGAGCTTTATCGGATCTGCTGATACTTTGCTATGTAACCTGGGACAAACTGCTTATCTCTTATTCCTTCTGTTTTTCCATGGAAAGGTGAATACTAAATGTCAGGTAAATGAAAATGTTATATGAGACTGAAAATGTTTCCTTCATGATGTACTTTGAATACTGGGATTGACAAGTGCAATGAGAGATTGCAGTAATGTGGGCTGTATATGAACAACAATATAGCTGGGGTTTGATGTACAAAAGTAAAAAATAGGAATAGATTTTGAACACATTTCTTTTTTTTTGTGTGTGTGAAATAACCATTCAATGAGCAAGAGAGAAAAGCCATTCTCTTGAACTGAAAGGATGTGGTCTTTAATTAAACATCAAATAATCGTGCAACATATTTCTGTTACTTCTAATGCTAACAGCAAAAAAGCAATGAAGTGTTTCTAAAGCAGAATTATGGGAATGACTTCAAAAATACATGAAACAAATAGGTTTATCAATGATTTAGCTCCCTTTCAGATAAAGCTAGGAAAAGGGGGTTAATACTTAAGTAAAGAAATGAGTACATTTTAGGAGTTGAACACTATATCACAAATTTTTTGTGTTTTAGCTAGAAGAACAACACCCCTTTTGGAATATATTAAAAATAGAAAATTAGAAAAGCAGGTACGTTCAGACTTTTGCCTGAAGTTCCACATTTATGTTTCATATGGTTTTCTGTTGGACAATTTACAATTAATCATTATTGAACTCTTCAGAGAATACGAGAAGAGAAAAGAGAAGAGCGAAGGCGGAGAGAATTGGAGAAGAAACGTTTGCGGGAGGAAGAGAAAAGGAAGCGCAGAGAAGAAGAAAGACGTAAAAGAAAAGAAGTGGAGAAGCAAAAGAAGATTTCTGAAAAGGAAATAAGGATCAAGGTAACTAAGATCAATGAAAAAAAAATTATTCTTCTTTTGAAGTCATCCAGAAGTTCTTTGGTATCTCTGTGTTTGCTTAGTGTACCACAGCGCAGTGTGGAGACACCAAACCAGTTTTGACTGGAAGGGACAGTAATGGAGGGCGTTGACTGTGTTGTTTGAAAGTGTGACTGATGCCCTTACCTACCATGATGTGCTGGTGCAATTACAGCAGGTAACTCAGATATCTTCATACAACTGTGCTGCATTCTATGCCAGCATTACCTGACAGAACCAACTAGTTCTTTGCCAACCTGTTGGAAGATTATTGTGGGCTTGATCCCCATGTGGGTCTCTTTTAACTCAGAATATTATGTGATCCTGTGTTTCTGTGAAACAACTTTAACACTTTCTGTCATGCCAATCTTCACTTGGCCATGTTTGCAGAGACACATTCATGTTTATGCTCAGAACTGATGTATTTTAATTGTATGCTTTAGCCAAGTTACAGCAAAGTCTTGCTAATTTCAGGTTGCACTGCCTTTCAACAATCTGAACGGATTTTAATGACATCACTTAGGAGGGTATATCTTGTGCTATATGGTCCGATGAAATCGGACCATTTAAAACTATCTTGTATAAGATGACATAGATAAAACTTCATCTGAAACAAATTTTGTATTATTGGAAAGGCTTTATAGGTTGTTTAGAAGAGGAAATTTGGTATAAGAATCTGTAGCATTAAGCAAGAATACACAGACTTGACTCAGATTTAGTGGTGGTGAGAAGCCACAGAACTCTGGACATCTTTCCTCGTTTCTGCTTGGAAAAAAAGTTTTCTTCACCTAAAAGTATAAAAACAGTAAATTCTGAAGCTGAATTGTTTTTCATAACTGGGCATTAAAAAAAAATACTCTAGAAGTTCATAAGAAAAGGGATTAATCCTTAAAATATATTACCTAAGATTGCTTGTCCAAGAAGCCCCAGTATTTATGACATATCTGTGGTGATATGACCTTGAAAGCTATTTCTGTCTCTGAAAGGAAAAGTAAAATATTACCTGAGAGAAACATTATAGAAGTTTTAAATACTGGAGAAGAGTAACCTGTGTTTATTTCAGAAATGAAATGGTGGAATGGAAAGACTGAGATTTTCTGGCTAGAATGGATATGTTAGGGTAATAATTTGAGACAGTTGGTCCTTCTATAAAGATTATGCATGTAACACTGTATACTGCTGAAACCCTGTGTGGGTTGCTGTGAAAGGAACAGACTTCTTGAAAAACCTAATCTTCAAGGTGAAAATGTAATGTCTTCTCTGCTAATATCACAAGTTTTTCCTCATCTGTACTTGTGTCAGGATGTACTAAGCACCTACTTCTACATGCCTGTCTATCCCAAGTAGTTCATGTGACACACATTTTATATATAGTAATTCAAGGAGTGAAGTATTAATCCTACTCTCTTTGTAGTATTGTATAGGTTCTACTTTTTTATAGGCAGTGACATTGAGTTCTGTTACATGTTTTCTAAGAAACCATAGACCATAATAATGTCTTTATATTTATAACTCAGGAGAGAAGAGTAGGTAAGTGCTCTGAGAAGAATAGGTAAGTGCTTTCTCCAGTATTCTCAGCATATTTGAAAGTGTGCAGTTGAATGCCTGTTAATGACTGTCACTCCTTAGCAAATAGTACACCGCCCTTTTAAAATAACTTCAATTTTCATACTTTGTAAAATACATTCCTAGCATGTAAATAAGGTATCTCCAATCTTAGCAGGTTACTGATATATTTAGGACTTGTTAAAATGTCTGTACAATAGAGGAGAACAATTTTGCATCATAATATAAACCAATATCTCTTAGCTTCTCAAGAAGCCTGAAAAAGGAGATGAACTGGTCAATGAAAAGCACAAAGAAAAAGGTGAAGAAGCTGACATTGAGGAAAACAAATGGGATAAATCACCTGGGTGTGGGAGTATAAAATCCAAATCTTTGGAGAGTTCACTTAAAGAACTTAAGGAAAGGTAAGTAATATTTATCTTTTAGTCTTGAATTTAGATCTTAAATGCTTTAATTGCAAGGCTTAAATATAAGTGGTGCATTGACAAGATGTTCTGTCACCAAAGAACTAATTTCATTCTGTGTTTGAACAAATCTGTTCCTGTTGTTTTGGTAAAAGGTGTTTCATAAGAATTTACTGACCTGGTGGCATTATTAGTGGATACAATTTGTTATTGGTGAAATGCTATGAAATCCCAGATTGGAAAGATTTCTGCATGAAAATTCAAGTCATTCAAGTAATTCTGTTGTTATTTCACGTGTTCCCCATCAAGACCTCAGGTAAGGCTCTCCTCCATTACTCATGTCAAAGACTAAATTGGCCACAACGTCATACTTTTCCTTCACACATGGGTTGGCTGCAATAAACATATAAATGTGTTAGGTAACTGGGACAATGGCAAAATAGTGAAGGTGCGAATGAAAGCTTTATGAGAGATAGCTCTCTATCTCCTGCTGCCTTTTGTGTTACATTTGCAACGGCAGGAACAAGAGGCATAGCTCAGTTCTATTTCTGCTGTAGCCTGGAAGTGGCTCATCTCACAAGTGTTTTCAGTCATTGGTTCTCTTTCTTGTCCTTTGGCACCTGAGTCCCATCACAAGCAGGATTTACCCATAAGATATATATAAGATATGTAAGATAAATAACTAAGAAAAATATGTATGTTCTGAATGTTCCTGGAAACTTCCATGTCCCGTTGAAATTGAAAATATTCAGCAACTTCTTTGTTGATGGTCTTCAAGAAAGGAAAGAGAACAGGCTCAACAGAAACTTTGCAGGGGCAAAATCAGTTGTTTGCTACTCATAGACGCTTTCAGGTTGGAGTGGACCCTTAAGATCATCAAGTCCAGCTGTTAACCCAGCACTGCCAAACTGCCACTATAAACTGTGTCCTTAAGTGCCACATCTATATGTCTTTTAAATACTTTCAGGGATGCTGACCCCACTACTTCCCTGGCTTTTTATGGATTAAACTTTTGGTGGTGCCTGTGACATGGTTTGCTATTGATCCTGTAGATTTAATAAGGCATTAATGTAGATTTTGCTCATGTTTCCAAGTGCTGATTTCATCTTGATTTTTGGTGGGTCGGTAGCAAGCTATGAGCAGTTTCAGCTGGATTAAGATTTCAAGTTGAAACTACTTTGTCACTGATTCAGAAACTGTAACTGCCAAGCCTACCTGCAGGAGGCTGAATTGCCTGTTTGAAACCACGTCAGAGGCTTGGTAGCAATAGCTTCCTACCAAAAATCAAAATCTCAGTAGGTGCGTAAGTTACATGGTCAAATACAGGTTTGAAACTACACCAAACAGAAGAATGTTTCCATTCCCTTTACTTCCATTCATTACTGCTTTCTCTGACTGTGTAACTTTGTCTTCTACCTATACTTAGAAACTGCTTACCCTGCCATTTCCACTCTTGCCTGCCTGTTCTCTGTGACTGAATTTTAGGAATCTATTTTAACCACTCTTCAACCAGGATCCCTGTCACCTGCCTGCCTTCAGACACAGCACTTCCTTCCGACAGTAACAGACAAGCAAAGAGACAAGTACCAGGCAATACTACAGCAACAAATCAAGGGGGTCTTCTAGGCTTTTTGGAAGGTCATGCCCTGAGCCTTGCTAGGACTTGGAGTTAGGTTCTGGGATAGCATATTAAACATGAAACAAAGCAACTTACAGCCACAAACCCCTTGAGAGTTTTTTATATAAATGTATCCATGCTACAGGTACAGGATCTGAGTAATTGTGGTTGGTTCAGATGTCTGTGGTAGCTGGGACTTTGCTTCCACTTGGTGAATGTTGTTATGCTGACACAAGTTCAGTCCAGCAAAATGCTGAATAACTTGCCTCTCATTCAGGTTCTGCTCTGACTTTCAGCATTTTCTGAGGTGGGGGCTCTCTTTTGGCAGCCCCACTAATGCCTAGGTTCAAGACAGATGCTAACAATTTTCAAATTTCTGTTATATGAAAAAAAAGTTTTATATATAGATACATTTTTATTTGTGTTAAATAATTCTTCATGAGAAGCATCTCACTCTTTGATCACTACACCATTGAAAAATCTCCATCCACTCTGATTCTATCTGCAGTTTCCCTAGATATGAGACTATCAAAAGTAACTTACTCTTTCAATTTTAAGCATTTATACATACATAATAAAAAGAGACAGCCTGTATTTGTTCCTTTTGAAGTTCAATCTATTTTGTCATCTTTCTTTATTATATGCAGTTTGGCCATATGAGAGAAACATTCATTTGCTGAACTGGAGCAATGAAGTGAATAAGAGCCGAGAATTTTATCAGGCAGCAAAATGTTGTCAATAGTCTTTATAATATAAACCATTTACAGCGTAGCAGAAATTAGGTATCATGTTGTGGTAAGATAATGGTCTTTGCAGAAATAAAATATGCAAAGGCAGGCTAGATTACTTGGAGACACACAGTAAACAAAAGCTTGGAACATAAGTATTTATTTTCACAAATGTATTCTGCAAGTTAAGGTATCAGTAAATAATTTTTGTTATACAGAGACATAAAATTTACAAATTGATACATGATACCTGCACAATTCCTTTGGATCCTGAATATTCCTGTTCAAGGGAATACTTACATGCATGACTCACCTCAACAGCAGGCTACAAGAGCTAATAGTGCAGCACGTGTTTATATGAAGGGTATTGGGGAACTATTGATAGGATTTCAAGAAGGGATAGAAGTTGAAGAATGGGCCTTCCAAAACAGTTGCACAAGAGCTTGGTAAAGCTTTGTCTGCTGTTCTGAACTGAATGCATGGCCAAGGGCTGGACATACATGGGCGAGACATTCAGCATACAACCCCTTTGTAATGAGAACAACCTTGCCATATAGCTTAGCTACACACTGCTGAAGTCGAAGGCTTTGACATGCATCTTTCTGTAGCTCTTTTTTATTATTAATTGCTTGGATTTTCTTTCTTTTTATACACACTCATAGGTCACAAAATGATAGTGACAAAGAGCAAAGAGATTTGGAGAGAAGATTTCGAGAAAAAGAACCTGAAAGACAAAGGTATCGATTGGATGATGGCAGAAAGCATAGAACTCACTATGAGTTTGACAAGTTTATGAGAAGGAATGAAGAAGAGCTGAAATGGGGGAAAGGATACAATCAAGACAGAGGAAAGAAAGGGAACTACAGCTACAGCTTCACTGTGGAGGCAGTAGACAAACTGGGTAAAGAGGACAAGTGTGATGACATGGCATCCAAAAAGGAGCGCATAAGAAATAAGGTTCTTTTATTCATTTAGGATAATCTTTCATTAGTTAAATATGGTTCAAGATCACAGGTTTTAACTTCTGCAAATTCAACATAAAGATGCTTTTTCAAAAGATTCATCTCCTTTTCAGTAAAACCCAGGGTTTTTTCTGGGTTGTTGTCAAAGGACAACAGCAATTAAAATAAGTTAAGGTTACAGGCTCATTCATATTCACAATATATAGAAGACTTTCTGTCTTCATTTCAAGCCTGTTATTTTGCAAATACTATTCCTGGAAGCCTTACATTTTATAAGTGTATTAAAAATTGTTGCACTTTTGATCTGTAATGAAATTTTAAAACTGTGGCATGTCAGTCTTTTAAAAAATGTAATTCCATTATCATAAAATAATTACATTATGGATTTGCCAGGCATTGCTTGGTAGAGCAGTAACGACTTAAATAGATAGCTGATTCAGAGACTGTGAATGTATGGATTCTTCAGAATTGCATACCTACCAGCATGAAAAGGCTGTCATTTCATCAGGATAGGTTTATCCTCATATAGCTGTTGTCAGGGAAAGAGCAGATGCAAAACCAGTGTGAGCAGGGCCTGTATCAGGGTGTGTAGTAGAGGTGTCCCTTATTGTCTTCCAGAGATATGGGTATCATTTTCCTCAGGCTGGCTGATTTCACGGATGTGCCAGAGTCTTTTCAGGATATGGCTCTCCTTGTCAGCCCTATTCTCTCCCTCTTTTGTGATCCTAGATTTTCCACAAAAGATGATGAAAACATTGTTAGCATAGAAATTTATTCTGCATGTGAAACTCTTCTTTCAAAGCAAGTGACTGATCTGTTCTGTGGGCTAAGGCTGACAAGAGTAGACTGGTCACATGCAGAGTGAGTCCGCATGCAGTGTGTAGGGAACAAGTTCAGATGGAATGCTCACTGTGCATGTGAAGGAAGTAATCTTGTGCAAACACAGAAAGCCTGGTGTGTCCCAGTTGTTTTTTATACAGAGGTCAGCTGGGCAGGATGGCTAAGATTTATCTTCATTTACACATTAGCCACTTTCCTCATCAGTGCCTCTACATTTTTCTGTAGAACAGTCAGAAAAATGGCTAGTTCAGAAACAAGAAGATGGGAAAAATACTTTTTTTTCTCATTCTTGCCATGCTTTTCTTGAAATCTGTCAGATTAATCTCCAACCTTGGAACTGGATGGTGGATCTTGGGGGACTTTTGACAAGTGTTAAGCTGTCTGCTTTTTATTTTTTTTGCATCACACTTCTGGTAGCTTGTGGAGTCTCTGGATTAGTCCACATTTTAAAATGCCAGATTTGTTCTCTAAAAAAATGAACACCATCAGTAAGGTATTTTGCAGTGTGATCTCTTTTCCTCAGAGTATTTATCGCATAGATGATATTAGGGGCTCAGTTTTGCAATTTAGGTATAGCATTGACAATGCCAACACAAATTTTTAGTCAGAGGTGGAACCTCTTTCTGAAGTTTGTAGGAATTAATTAGAGAATGGGAAATTTCTAGCGTAAGTAACCTGATAACTTTTATGCAAACCGCAGGCTACAGAGGCTGTCGTACAAAAAGTCATTTGGACCCTTTATCATAAACTTTCTAATGGGCACTGCTTATCAGAGGATCTATATGCAGCTGTTTGGGATATAGAAAGGTGTGTATGCATTTCATACCACAGTGGAAAGCACTAACTAGAATGATCTAGTTATGAGGCTCAGTAATGAATCTTGACATCTGGTCTAAAGAGGAGGAAAAAAGTGAATGAAAAAAAAAAGACAAGTGGGTCAAGAAAGATGAAGGATAAAGAAAAGGGGAAATGCATATTGGGAATAAGAAAAAAGAATGAAAGAACAAAAATCCAGAATTACTTCAAATTATGAAGGCAATTGAAAATTGGTATAGTTTGATGTAGGACAATTTCAGCGCTCTGCCACTGTCTTTAAGTAGGCTGCTGGCTGTTTGCTAAAAGGCCAATCAAAAAGCTCAGGTACTGGTGAGCTTTCAGTTGCTTCATGAAATTATGTGAAAGTAAAATACCCTTACCAGGAAAAGACTTCTTAAGCAGAGTTTCTAACTGGTGTGTTTTACTAATAAAATTTCAAAAATAAGGAGGGCTCTGAAGAGCTACAGAGCATCACCATTTGCAGGTTTGAGGTGTCTTTTCTGTGTAAACCGTCTCCTTCCATTTTCTCAGGATCAGAGCAGCATGTGTATGATTGGGTCACTCACAGAGCCTGCACGTGCATAAATTCCCCATCTCTCATACTCAGTATGGAAGGCAAAATTAAGTGGAGCAGTAACTGTGCAATTTTATTTTGATGTGTATAATTCAAATGTGCATTGCGCGTTTAAATTCTAATAATGATTGGGTAATGATTGATGATCAGTTGAGGATAATTTTCTATCAGCTGCATGCTGAGCTGGTCTGTGGTCTGTCTTGGATTTTTATGCTTATATGTAATATTTGACATTCATCTGCAGATGTTAGTGAAGGTAGCAACATTTCTTTTGTTTTACTTGTAATACCATGTTTGATAATTTTCTGCCGTATTTCTCCTTGTTTATGTCAAATGTATCATAGGATCTTTAATTTTTACAGCATTTTTCATTTATTCAAAATGTTTGGCTCCCAAGAATAGTGTTATAAACAATGCATATTGAATACCAGATATTGAGTACCTAGTCAATTTTCACTACACTCCATTTTTTTCCTGGTTCTTATGAAATGTAAAGTAATTTAAGACAAAATCTACTTCCTTCATAAAGATTTAAAAATTTTAAAATTCCACATATGTGTCCCACATGGGTTTCTCAGAGTGTTAACCATTATCTGCTTCCTTCTAGGATCGTCCAGCCATGCAGTTGTACCAGCCAGGAGCTCGCATCCGAACACATATGGGGCCTACAAGTAAAACCTATGACTGCAGTGGAAAATCCTTTGAAGATGCTCTTGATAAAAAGTATGAGGCAGATAATTCAGCTGGAGCTAGTTCTGAAAAGACCGAAGAAGCAGAATAAAACAATCTGGGGGAAAAGGCTTGTGAAAAGGAATGAATTTAAGATTCAGCATCATCAGAAAAAATCCATTGGGCTGCTTCAGAACTCCACAGGCAATTGTATCAACAAAATAATAATAACTCTGCCTCTTATTTTTTGTAAAATAAAGGGAAGAGTGACTGGAGATACATAAAATATCTTACAGCAAAGGAGTATTGTTGCTTTTTTACAAAAAGCAGCTCAAGCCCTCTTTGCCTAATTTAAAAACAGTTCAAATATTTTATTAGATTTACCTTGAAATAGAAGACCCTCTAACAATTTTAAAGGAATATTTATATAAGACTTTACAGAAGCTATGTCATCTTTTTTAGTCTAAAGAAATGAAATGTAAATTTGCATCAGTTTGAAATCTGAGGCACTTTACATGTACTTGGTGCATGTCATGAGGGTCCACAGGGCACCTCCTGCAAATGGCAGGAGCAGGGGCTGCTGCAGAGTGTTACAGTGGGGCTTGGTGGGACCAGCCCTGGGGCAAAGCTCTGGAGCCAGCAGTGTTTGTAGGGTAGGATGAAGCCCACAGTTTGCACAGTTGTGAGGAATGTCCAGTGGTAGCTGTACCTCATGGTGTTTACATTGGTTTTCAATTAACCATAGTGTCAGATAAGTGTTAGTAAAGCTACAAGTGTGTTGGAGAGTTTGTCATTTTCTGAGCCATTTTTGCCTTTTATGTTTTAATAGATTCCTTGTGCTTAAAACAGAAGACAGCTAATGCAAACATCAGCACATTAACAATAAATCTGGGTTTAATTATTTAGCTGTTTTTTATTGTTCGGACACTGATTTTTGGGAAAAAAAATGGTTGTACAGTGATGACTTTTTATATGCTAATGTTTCATATAAGTTGCAGTAACAGGATTTGGAAAATGTAATATACATGAAACACGCATGAATGTCAATTGCAAACTACCACTTTGTAAGATCTAGGCCAAATTCTGCCCTCTAAGGCAGGCACATACATGTGTGTCTCTTCTGTTGGTTTCAATGATTGATGTGTGTTTATGAAAGGGCAGGATATCTTCATTTATCTTTCATGTCTGAAAATTTCTCAATTGTCTGAAACTAAGACCTGCTTTGTCATTGAAGTTAAATAGTAAGATATTAATTTATTTTTACATCCTCTCTGAACATTTTATTATTAAGCATAACATCTAATTGTCCTAGACTGAAAATTATTTATTGTATTTTACCAGATACCAAGCATTAAATAGAATAAAATCAAAAAAGATTTTGACTATGATTTTGAGAAGTGATACTATGCTTTTTTTTTTTGTCTATTATTTCAGAAAAAAATAAATAAGATGCTGTTATACTGCTTTGCATGCTTCAGAAGCAGATAAAAATACAGTTGAGAAGAATTTTAGTATCAGGCTACATAAGTCAGCTGCCAACTAAAATTACTTCAAGATTAAGTAAAACTGCTGCTAGAGAATCATCTGGGTTTAGCTTCATCTAAAGATTATCTTGTTTGCAAAGTTTATCCTGACTGCAGGAGAAAGGATTCTGTGATTTTGTTTTGGTGTCCTGGCTGAGTACTGGGAGGGCAGGCATTCCCCTCAGTGAAAAATCCCGGCTTGATCCAAGGAAACTCATCAGGGAAATTTCTGCAGCAGAGCTGGGCAGGGCTGGGATCTTCACCAGATGAGGTTCTGCTCAAAAGCATTTGCCACCCTTTTGGATGCCCTGTGGTGACTGGAGCAGGGGATGTGTTTCACCCGTGAGAGGCACTGGCAGGGCACAGAGGAGCTGTGATTTTGTACATGCTCACAACTCGAGTTTGATATCTTTTGGCTTTCGGGCTTCTCCGCCACCTGCACCTGAGTTACTTGGTTATGAGTACCTCTTGATAGCAATATAGAGAACTAACTAAACACAGTAATTTTGCAATATTTTGCCATTTGAGACTTCTCATTCAAACCTCATCTCAGTAAAAACTGTCAGAGCTTAAACACCAGTGTCCATCAGATCAAGCTGGAGATTCAGGTCAGAGGGGCAGAGAGCCTGTCCTTTGACTTAGGTGTTCACACGGAAGGAGTATTCAGGGCATTCAAATTTGGATGTGGAGAGTGCAGTAGTCAGCATCTGCACACAGCTTCAGCCTGAGCTGCATCCCAAGGAGCCCTAGCTGCCTGATGGCTTGGCAGTGCCACTCAGGGAGTCCTTGGGACAACCTCTCTTATGCAGCAGGTAGTGGCATCTATTCTTCCCACACCGGAGAGGGGCAGTAGGAAGTACTGGCCACCATCAGCAGGATCTGAGCATTGCTGTGGCCAACTACACCTGCCACAAGTACCTCAGGAGAGACAGGAGCAGCAGGACAGCCCCAGGAGCACCTGGAGCCCAGGGTGCGTGGGAGTGCTGCCTGCAGGCTCTCTGTTACCCTGTTACCCCTCCTGCCAACAGAGAAAATACCACCGCTGAGCTTCCCCTCTCTGCACTCGTGGTGATCTTGGCAGTGCCATCAGGACAGCCTGTGCCTCTGGAAACAGGAATCAGGTTTGGGATGGGAGCTTGTGCAGCCATATCTGCAGGGAAGACAGCCCGCTGGAATTGAGCATGTTCTCATGGGAATGCTGCAAAGTACAATGGCTAAAGTAGCAGAATACGTTTTCAAGCCTGTGCTCCAATGCCTCCTGCACAGGAATGCAGCAGGGCCTGAGCTTGCTTCCCTTGCCAGGCAGCCAGGCAAGAGGAGCTGCCACCTGCTCTGTGCTCACTTGTTCTTTTATGCTTCTCCCGATGACATCAAATAAATGCAGGCTTGCTGCCTGCCTTTGTGCAAACTCATCGTGGCGTGAGAGCTTCATTGCAACAATAGTAACTTTGTTTTGCAAATTCAGCTTAGCGGAAAGTAGAGACAGCATCCCCACGGAATGGGAATCGTGTCTGGTTACATCACAGCTGACTTTAATGCCATCTGTTTTCTTGCTTTTAAAATATAATGTTCTACATTTAATTGAAAACCTTCTCCCACTTGATAGCTTCACCAACTTTCTGTTGTCCTGTTTCTTATTGAATTCACAGGTCATTGACATTTAGGAAGATGGAAATCACTCTGTGTGTCAAATGGAGATTGGGCTCCATTCTGTCTTGAGCTATTGTGTTACAGGAAACTGATGCAGAATGTAAATATTCAGTAAAAATCCCTGCATTTGTGCTTGTTGCAGCTTTAAAGAGAAGCTTATTAAACTCCAAACATTGTATTGACAACTTCAGTGTTTAAATATATTTTGATGCTTCTTTTAATTTAAAACCAAATGGCTGAAAGTTGTTTTTGGAGAGTCTTTGAAGGTCCATTTGTGGTTAAGCCAACATTGCTCTTCATACTGAAGGGAGTTTCTCTGGTGGCATTTTTTTGCAGTATTACTCCTGAACAGCCCAAACAAAAGCCTGAAATACGAACATGACAAAACCCTCTCATGCGGCACAAAATAATATTGAGTATCAGAACAAAATATGCCTGAAGAGGAAAATAAATTAGTACTTTTGTCCTCAAACATGATGGAATGTTGAAAATCATTGGAAAATGTCTTGTGGGTTGGTGGTGCTGTTTGAGTATTATATGATGAGAAGTGAGACTTAAAATTTCCAAGTTACTTATTTATAACTGTTTCATTAGAAAGAAAAAATATCTGAAACAAATGGGAAACCAGAACCTTACCTGATAATTTCCAAGTGACTTAAAGGCATTCACTCTGTGTTCTGTGCCTCCACTTCAGCTTTTCATTGAAGTTCTTGAAGAGTGAAAATGTCATCTTACCAAGTGCTGATTTCCCTCTTAGCAGATAAACTCTCTCCCAAACTTCTTCTGATGCCTTGGGAAAGCTGACGTGAAACAGAGACTGGACAGAGCTAAAGTAGGTATTTATTGAAAGGCCTTTAAGGGGACACCTTGGGCAGGACAGGGCCTGACCAGGGCTACACTCAAGGTATACTAAAAATGGTCACAAAATGGCTGACTGGTCACCAAATCTTACATTTTTAAAAGTTTTGGTCCATTTGCATATTGGAGTTTAATTGTCCAATTACAGCTTCAGGTTGTGAGGTCCCATCCTTCTTGTTCCTCCCTCGAGTCCACCACTGTTTATGCCTTTGGGCCTGAAAGTTGTACTGGTTGACCAGGAGAAGGTTTTGTTTTGTCTTCTTACTCTGTGAAGAGAGCTTACCAGCATTTAATATGAGGCTCAGAACTACACCCCGTGGCAAGACAGAATCTGAAAAACATGAAATCTAAAACTTAAGGCATCACTTCATTGTTACATAACTAAAAAGTAAATATTCTCCAGATATATTTTGTGATTTACACTTCATTAGGCCACACCTGATCTCCCGAATATGCCCCATTTGCATATCCCATCTACAATTATATAAATACTATCAGAGGCTCATTACTGTCACATAGATATTACAGTATTTTGATTCAAATTGACACAAACACACAAGACATTGGACTGCCCCGTTCTTTGCTCAATTCCAATTGACAGCCTGGATTATAAAGGAAGAAAAAGATATTCTCCAGCATGCTCCAAAAGGGTAAAGATAAGCAAAAATGGCATATAGGCTCATGGTCCGTGCAAGATCCATACATGGCTCCCAGCATGTGCAGAAGGCAGGAGATACAAAAACATGCAGAAATGAGAGATTCTTTTTTTCCTTCTCCTTAAAAATGTTGATACCAAATCAAAAAACAAATATAAAGATTCTGCATAAAAGTTGATGGTGGGGGGGTGGGGTGGAGCAGGGCTGGCTCTTTTAGGGTATGAGTGTTTTGTGTTTTTTTTCTTCTGCCAGGATCTCAGTTGCCAGCTCTAATAAACAGTAATTCTGGAAGGCAGCAGCTGGCCAGACAGGGGCTTTGGCTTTAGATTGTTCACAGCAAGGAGGGCTCGGCTGTTACTGCTGATCTGTGCCCAGGTATGTGTGTGTTGTGCTGCTCCCTGTACCTGGCTATGCAGAAATGCAGATGGTTCTGCTGGATGAAATGGAAGGGAAGTTCTACCTCACCTTGTTTCTTAACAATGAACTCGCATATGGGCACTGATATATGACACTACCTGCTGGAAGTTCTTGCATGGTTTTGACAGCTGTTAAAGATCATCAGCATCCAGAAACAATAGTATGTGTCCAGTTATGTTCTCAGACATTTAGTCAAAAAAATTAGGATATCAAAGGAAAAATGGAAACACTTCCAGGGCTGAATGGGTGCAGTCTTGTTTCCTTACCATTTAACAACATCCTGAATACCAAGATTAAAGTTGATTGTATATTGGAAACTTTTAAGTTCCTTAACTAAGGATCAAATAAAAAGGAGGCAAACACTTGGGAATATGTTACATAAGGTAAAAAAATTATTCAGGAGGTATTTAGATGCATCTCCAATGAATTGTGAGCTCTCCTACAGTGTTAGGTAACAGATTCATTACTCTATTTACTACAGTTATTACTACATAATAAGAAGAAAAAGGCCATTTCAGAAAGTAATTTACAGGCCTAAAGGAAGGAATTGAATGAAAAAAATAGCTGCCTTGGATGATTAAACTCCATGCCTTCAAAAGCCTGCTGGCATATTTACTGAGAGACTTCACAGGTGAATATGGCAATTTCTTATATTTTGCTTATTAAAAAAAAAGATAATCTAAAACTGCAAACTATATTGAAGTGTTTTTCACAATGATATTAACTGAAAGTGGGGAGACTTATGAAACTTTAGCATGATTTCATAAATCAAATCCCTAGATGTGAAGGAAAAAAGTTCTTTACAAGTTAGAAAAGAAAGTTTAAGCATATAGTTTAAAAAGTCTATTAAAAAAAGTTATTCACTGCAGTTGAGATGTGTGCTTTACCTATTCTCTGTTTTCTAGTGTAATTCTTGATCCGTAATTGCTAATCCAGCAAAAAAATCTCTGTGGGATTTCTTTACCTCCTCTGAGAAAACTTCTTGGCTAGGTTGAAAGGATATCCTCCAAGTACTCCACCTACAGGTAACAGTAGCATGGAAAAAGAAGAGAAGTTTACTTAGTCTAAGAAGAAACCTAATAAATGGGGTACACCTGTTTGTGTTTTTTTTTAATTAAATTAAGCATTTGATTCCATTCTCATTGGAAATTATTCTATTAACTACAGAAGCTGGAAATTAATTCAAAAACTGTAGGATGACTGAAAGCACTGGCAGACCAGAAAGAGATGAAAAGCTCAGGATCAAGTGAGAACAGGTCATTAGCTGGCCTTGGGTTGACTTTACATGCTATTTCCATGAATGAACAAAGCAAGAGTCAGCATTTTGAGTAATAAAAACCAGATAAAAGGCAAGTACAGGGGGATGAGTAGCAAGAGCGCTCTTACCTGAAGACTTGGATGGAAACAACCAGTTGGTTTTTGTTAGTCATGGGAAAACCACAATCCCCAATGATGGATGTATAACTTGTAGTCAGAGATATGAGCCTGGGACATGACTACACAGAAGACCAGGAGGGTATCTAGCCTGAGTGCTAGATTTCTCCATGACATCTAGATGTGGACTAAAGAAAGAAATTCCTCATCAATCAGTAATTGTAGTTGATCACTACACTTCAGCTACATTTTCAGGGCAGGGGCAGGATTGATTTTGTTGGAAACTTAGATACACCTGGTGAAAAATACTGCTTCTATCCAAGCAGCCAGGGGATGCAACAGATCACTGCTAAATGCTACCTGACACAGAGACCACCCTCTCAGTAAGGAAACACTGCTGAATGTCTGCCCAGAACCTTCCATGAAGGAGCTCTGAGCCATTCCCACATCTCCTCTCAGTGGGCACCATGGAGAAAAGCTTCACATCTTTCCCTCTGCTTCCCTCCTCTGGAAGATGCAGAGAGCAATGAGGACATGTGAGAGACTGAACTATTAAGAGACAAAGGCTCAAAACATTCCTCATTTGTTGAGACCTCAGGGTGCTGGGTTGAGATGGAGTAGGTGAACTTTTAGTTGTGTAATGGCTAAACTGCTGATCTGATAAGGCACAGGGTGAATGACGGGCTGTGAGTGAGGTAGGAGCTGGATCCTGGAGAGGATTGTGCCCCTTGTCATGCTAAGCTGTGCTTCCCTGCACAAACTCCTGGGCTGTGGGGCTCCCACTCCTCCCACCCGGGGAAATGCCAGGGAGTTCTTGTGTGACCTGAATGTGTTTATCGCTGCTGATAGGACATAATGGGGCACAACAACTGCACTGGGCAGCCCTGTTGTCTTAGAAGGTGTTGAAGCCTCCCACCACCTTAGGAGGTGACTCCCGAAGTATCCCATTGCAGTATTGCATCAAGCTCCCTGAGGAGGTACCTGATTTATATTCACCTGAACCTGAGTGAATATAAACCCAAGAGATTATGTGTTCTGCCAGTTTTTCCCCACCACTTCTTCGAGACATCCTCATCACTTGACCCAGACTGTACAGCAGCAACCAAGCCTTGTTGTGAGGTATAGGGTGGTGAGATCCTCACAGTCTTGTCTTGTTTTCCTTTCCTTTCCTTTCCTTTCCTTTCCTTTCCTTTCCTTTCCTTTCCTTTCCTTTCCTTTCCTTTCCTTTCCT
>VZUI01064536.1:0-21919 GCA_013401135.1 Cettia cetti | reverse complement strand
TTCCTTCCTTCCTTCCTTCCTTCCTTCCTTCCTTCCTTCCTTCCTTCCTTCCTTCCTTCCTGCCTTCCTTCCTGCCTGCCTGCCTGCCTTCCTGCCTGCCTTCCTGCCTGCCTTCCTGTCTCCCTTCCTTCCTGCCTCCCTTCCTTCCTCCCTTCCTCCCTCCCTTCCTTCCTCCTTTCCTTCCTCCCTTCCTTCCTCCCTTCCCCCCTCCCCCTCCCCCTTCCCCTTTCCCCTTTCCCCTTTACACTGTCAGTTTTCTTTATCTTCTTATAATATGGCATCTGTGATTACAATATGGTGCCTGTGATTACAAATTACAATAGCTACAAATCTAATGAGTTTGGGGTCAATCTCTGACTGAACTCAAAAGGAGGGGGCATTGTCAAGCCAGCTCTTTCTTATGTTGGAATGAGACTGAGGACTTTTTGAGAGTTGAAACCAGTTGAACTGGATGTTCAGAAGCAGAAGTTTTGAGATCATGGACTTAAAGCTATTTGCGTGGTGGTTTTGGTATGCCTTTGAGCTATATAAATATGTGAAGTTTTGGGTCAAATCACATATTTTTGCTTTTTAAAAAAAATCTGAGGCAAAAAGTCTTGAATCATGAATTGGATGAAAGTGAAAAAACTGAAAGATTCATGCAAGTGGCTTGGGAAGAAACCCCTTACTCTTTTTGGATCTGATCTCAAAAGTTTCCAATTTCAGTATTTCCTGAGATTTGTGTCAGAATTAGCTGTGACTTATGGACTTTAAGGATATGCCTAAGGAGATGACAGCAAGATATCCCTAATGTGTTCAATTTGAATGAATTTCTAATGAAAAAAGCTATATTTGAGAGAAGATGTGGGTTTGAGGACAAGATCATTAAACAGAGGTTTTTTTGTGATATTATCCCTTGCCACCTATCTTGTAGGACTGAATTCCTGTAATGACAGAGTATAACTCAATCTGACAGTCTATAGGCATCATGATCCTATATCAGACTGTCTGTGATTAATTTAGTTGAAATAATTTGCTCCTAAAATGAATTTGTAGATATTATTTTTTTAAAGTCGTCACAACATTTGTGAAAAATTGTATATATAGCACATTGTATATTATCTGTCTTTATAGCGTGACTCATGTATTTTCTGTAGGCTTGTGCAGTTATATTTACATTTTCACTGTAATGAATTTGTCTTGTTACGCTTCAATCAGCAGCTGATAAACAGGAAAATGTATTTTTCAGGATTGGGGGCATTTTTTGAAGAATGAACTGTGTTTTTCTTATTGCAAAACTGACTGTTAAAGCTATATATAAAAATCGCAACTCCTTATTTCTTCTTTTTATTTCTTATATTTCCCCCCCCCCCCCCCCCTCCCCCCCCCCCCCCCCCCCCCCCCAATATTTACCATTTTCCATTTATCTGGGAAACATTTCTGTTCCTCTCCTGATTCAAACAACCACAGATGATCAATAAGGAAGTATTTTCAGAAAAGTTTTGTTGAAACAAATGTGGCACAAATGTGCACATTGTTTCAATTACCTGAGAAGCACTGATATTTTTACTCAATTTCCTCTTAATCCTGCATCACTCACAACTCCCTTGCTTCTGGATTCCTTTCTCAACAGCTAGTGGTGGGGTTAAAAAAAACACTGAAATGGAAGAGAGCTCAACCAGCTCATTGTGTGTAATAAAATCCATTCCACTGTGGTTCTAATTTCATCAACTAATACAAGTCAACATCAAGCATTAATGAGGAAAAGTTTCCAATTAGATACAGTCTGACACTGACCCAGCTTTTCAGTCACCTTCAATTGTCAGCGATAAAAAGGACAGTTCAATATGATATGGATCATTCACTCCAAATCTCCACAACTCATTTATGACAAACACAACTAACAGAGCATAGGGAACTGCTGAATTGTTTTTCATTACGTTGGCACATTGGCTTTAGACTACAGTGGTAATGATCTTTAGAGGTTTTCCATACAGAGTGTCACTAATGAGCAGACCAGGATGGGGCGATGAGGTGATGACAACCCACATTTTCAAGTGGCAATACCAGCACCATGATGATGCTTAAAATTCCTTATTATTTCTGGAAAGTAATTCACTACCATAGAGAAGAGAGAATTAGGAGGTTAAGCTATTAAATAAAATCAGTACAGAAAGTGAACAGCTCATTAAAAATGAAACACTTTTACAAAACACACAAGCCTTGTTTTTTCCAGTCACTGTAAAATGTGCTTCAGTCCATCTTTCCATACACAGTTATTTAGACTGGTAATTTTGTAAGCTAGGAGATCTTAGGATGTGTTAAAATCCTTAAGAAGTGCATTTTCGAATGCAGTATTCATCTGCCTTCAAATCCAGAGCAAAAAGAGGGAATAAAGTTAGGTAGCAGATGTTAAATTCATTCCTAGGTCAAGGGCTTTCTACCAACCATGTTAAAGGGCAACTTCAAGATGTTGACCTTTATTCCAAAAAACTATTCCAAAACCACTGGGTTGTAATGATCACCTGCAATTTGTGAAAATATTCAGCACAGCAAGTTAGTAAATTACAGCACTGCTTCAGTTGCTACAAAAGTAATTTAAGGTAGCTTAATAATAACACATAAAAGCTATCTGGAAACTATAAAATACAAGCCATAGGTGATATTCTATTCTTTGACACTGTGTAGAACTTTTACATCAGTTATTGTGGTTTTTCCTTTCAAACTCTCCTTGAAATCCTTTTTTTCAGAATGGAATGAATTCCTTTATATCTTTATGGAACATGGGTTTTGAAAACTTGAATTAATTTCTGTCCGTATAAACCATTTCCTGGAAAAGCCATTCCAAGGATGGGTAAGAAAAGAAGGCTAGGACAGTAAAAAAAAGTGTTTTCAGATTTGTTTTTTGCAGAGACCAAAACTTGAAGATTTTTGTCAGAGACTATGTTGCAAGAGGAAATGAATTCCAATCTTATCAAATGTATTAATCAGAAATGAGCTCAGTAAATATCAGCTTTGCAAAATATGTAAATTACTACTTTTTCCAGTTAATATTTGATTGTAGTGTCAAAAAGTGTAGACTGGTCAAATAAAAATCTTATGTTGCTATTCCCCTAGAAAATTTGCCTACTTTAATTTTATATCAGACTAGACTGGGAAAAACCCATACATATTTGCTTGACATACCCATAAGTATGTCAAGCTGCATTTTTAAATTGTATGAAAATTCTTGAGTCTGAATGATAAAAATATATTTTGCACATATGTAGAGGGCAATTTCACCCAGGAAAAAGGAAAACCGTGGAAAAATGCCTTAGGAAACCCTGCTCTCAGTGCCATAAGCAGTGCCATAAGCAAAAGGCTTATTGACATACTCTGTGCAAATGGTTACCAGAAAGTTCTCAGTTCTCTGTGTTATCATAGGTTGATTTTTGGTGCAAGAATTTTAGTATTTTTAATCGTTGTTCCCCATTGAGCCCTTCCCTCAGACCACACCTTAACTCCCCACCCACAGCAGGGTGCATAAGTGCCCTGTCTGCCACAAGACCACACCTTCGGCCTTGTGCCTTTTGCCCCTTTTACTGCCCTGATTCAGTTTACTCCAATACAGTGGACGTCTTATTGTTTGCTAATTTCGGTATTATTAAAATTACTTTTCGTACAACGGATCAAAGCTTTCTCTCTCCATTTAAGTTGCCATCGGGCTGGGTACCAAGGAAACTCAAAGGAGCCTGATAGTCTGGGCTCAGACTCCAAGAAGTTTCACACATAATTTTCCATTTTTCTCCCTTGCAGCATAATTCTGATACTCTTTTTGCTACTTGAGAGAATCATTAATCCTGTGGAAACACATTAAGAGAATTATTCATGGATTTTGTGTTTCTTCTTTGTCCACAACAAATGATGTAGAAAGAAACTTGCTACTGTAATTTAAAAAATGTTTCATAAAGCCATACCAGCAGTTCTGATACATGGATTTCATGTGTCCTAAGTTCTATTCAACATTGCAACCTTGCCTGATACAGGTCTGAAAGTGTAGACCAGTGATTTCCTAGCTTGATTAATCATTCCTTTTTAACATGTTGATTTCAAGGTCACACCATATAACGAATAATTCAACTACTTTCTTCCTAGGAAGTTCTACACGATCCAGTTCTACACAGTCTGCCTATGGCTCTACTTTGTCTTCCTTCCATCATGGAAACAAAAATTTTCATTGAGTGTCATTTGTACAGTCAGTTAATAAGGCAGATGGACCCTGTTGTCAATGTACCTGGACACTTCAACATATTTCAATGTGAATTCTTTCAATGGGTCAAAACCCAGTTATTTTCAGTGTATAAAAAGGAAATTTGTCAAGCTTGTGTGTGCATATAGGTATATACACATTCTTGTTTTGGACACAGAGGGTTGTGCATGGTTCACAACTCAGAACTGATAAACTTGGGCTTTTTTATACATATAATTGTGGTGTAAGTCTGTATAGCTGTGTAAACTTCAGACATAGTGGCATCATAGAAGATGATTTGCAAACATCAGGAAACAGAGGCAAAACAAAATAACAAAGGCGTCCAGAAATTAGAGTACTTATATCCTGCTGGGTAAGAATTCTGAGTATCATGATAGGAGCTCTCATAGCGAAAAGGAGGAGGATGTCATCCACAAGTCTTATAAGTGTGCTGATCTTTCTGTAACATAAAGCTCTTCCAAACTCTGATGATTAATTTCTTTTGATTTTTGGGCATGGGAGAAGACAGGCCTCTGAAGAGTCTGATACAGAACAGGAGTGACACACTACAGGGGGATATATATCTTACATTTGTGATTCTAGTTATTATACAGACAGCCATTTGACCCTGACTGCTCCTCATCATGATGTGCCAGTGTGGCAATTCTTTGGACACGCCAGATATTCAATCTGACCTTGCCCTGGACAAAATATTACCATGTTTCTGCTGGAGTATATACGCTTTCCTTGCCTGGTCTGGTCCCACTGCTCTTCTTGGGAAGTAAATAACAGGAGCCACCATGTCAAGGGCCCTTGCTGCAGTCCAGAGCAGCCTAAGCCACGTCTACCTCATTCCACTTAAGTTCTGTTAGACAAGTGGGTCAAATCATAAGTCAAATGAAGAGCTCACCTTGATTTTTTATGCCACATAGGTATATCCTGAATTCCTATGAAAATTTTCTCAGTTCTGGGCTGTTTACAAATAATAGCTAAGACCTCCTCAGACCAAGGAGAATGGAAGATCTCCTTGGGCCTTTGCTTTTTAGAGCTGACTACCCATAGCTTGTAGGAAAGGTGGGGCTTGTATTGACAATGCATGATTACACACACTGTTGGAAATTATTGCTTTTTACCCCTGCCCTTGGTGCTGGCACACCTAGTACAGAAGTTGACTGTCCATTACTGTAGCTTAATGCAAAATATTTTGGTGGAAGATATATTAAATATTGTAAAAAAATTCTTAACTGTGGGGGTGGTGAGGCTTTTGGCGTTCTGAGTAACTGGTGTCTGGAAGGTGTCTCTGCCACAGCAGAGGGTTTGGAACCAGATGATCCTTAAGGACCCTTGCAACCCAAAACATTCCATGATATATCCATTACATTCCTTCCATGTGTGAAACACTTCTTACTCAAAAACATTTTTATCCCAAGTATTTTCACAACAAAGGCACAGAATGCTAGGATTTACTTTCAGTAGTGGATTATCAGCACAAGATTGAAGACAAACCTTTTGGATTTAAAATCCATTTTGGTTTTACAATAGTGTAGGAGATATGCACTGTGAAACCTATCCGTGTGCTATTGCCTGGCTAGGATTTGTACAGGGATTTTCTAATCGATGTCTTCTACCGACGCAAACAAATGGAAGAACTGCTGCATTTTCTTTTGGGAACTGATGCTGTGAGTGTTTTGACTTAATTTGTCAACTTCTGTGTTGTCCTTCGGCTTGGAGGCAACAGAAACTGTACATAGTGCTGTAGTGGAGGTTCACAACAATGCCCTTGTATGTTACCTAACAAAACAATTTGCAATTTTTGTCAATCTATTTATCTTTATTATTAAATTAGTTTTTAATCCCAATCCCAAATTGCTTGTTCTAAACCCACTAATTTTGTATAGTGAATATTCATAATTCTCTTGATTTCTTTCTCTTCAGAAAGAAATGAAAAATATTAAGATAGGTTTAGGTCACTACCCTGTCAATTTTATCTGTTTGCATTGTAAAAGGGACAATAGAAGTCATATTTGGTAAATATATTCCTCTTATGATGGACAGATGTGACTTGTAATTGGGAAAAGTTCTCTTTTACCCTTAACTGTTGTGCAAGGTTATGTGTTTTTCCAATGGTAATTGAAGTTAGGTATAAATCCAATTTGGAATTATACTTTTTTTACCTTTCTGTATAAAAGCAATACATCTGGGGAAATTTTAGAATTTTTGGAAGGTTCTAAGTGCTTTTCAGCTCTAAATCAGGTCAAACATATTCAGAGATTAGTCCTTCCTGATTTGTTTTCCGATTTTTGGTATTAGTAGCTGCTGAAAAAAAAAAGTGAAAAAACCCAAACAAGGCAAAAAAAGTTAATGGTATTTTTCTAAGCATAAAGTTACATGCTCTACAGTTCAGGGTTTTGGCAGAGCTTCAGAATGTTTTGCTTGAACTGTCACATCTATCAGAAATTAGAGTTAGCTTGGCAAGAGGATAAGTGTTCACCATACGTAGATAGGAAGTGCATCAATTTCATAACGAATAATGGAAAAAAATGAGGTTGCATTTCTAATGCAGTATGACTCAATAGTCAACACAGCTGAAATAATATTAAATATCTTAGAATTCTCACACTGTTAATTAAATTATTATTGTATGATTAATGTGTTCTATAAACCCTGTATAGGAACACATGGACCCAACTCCTCTGCTGAGAAACTGAGTGGTTTGGTTGTTGTCGTGGTGTGTTGGGTTAAAAAAAAAAAAGTAAAGATAAGAAGAAATTCAGACTGTGTGTTGCCTAAGGACTTCATTTTACAAAGGCATTAACAGAGTTAATAGAAAATGTCCCATAACCTGTGTGAACTGTTTTGCAGGCTGTATTTTTAGGACAGAAACTGTAGTTCCTCAGAAATTTTGTAATCTTAATTTCACATACGAATCACAATTTTGTAAAGAAGAAAAATCTTTCCTACAGAGCCCTTGTTCAGAGGTCCATGACAGAAGATGGATTCATTCTGCCACTCATCATATTATCAACAAGAAATATGGTAGGACAAATGCGTTTGAGGTCAGAAATCACAATAAGCAAAATTGATACCCCTATCTAAAATATATACAAAAAAGATCAATTGGCTTGCTTTATGATGTCAGAAGATCCCTTTATCTCCTTACCAGGCAGCTGTGAAGAAACAGGAACTTGGACTGGTTGCCATCCACAGCCTCTGAAAAAAAAAAGCAAAAAACCTCAAACAAGGCAGACAAAAGTTGTCTAATTTCTCAATATAGCATTTCAATGATTATAAATTCTAGGATGTTATGAATTATTTCATATATAAGGATTTGAGTAATTTCAAGTCTCTGAAAACATTTTTCCTAAAAAGCAACCATAACTGATGAAGGTTTTGTGTCTTTCTTTCCTTGAGCTCAAGGACAAATTTAACTCAAGTATACTATGATTGCAAAAGTAGCTCATGCTTTATTAAATATCTGATATTCCACATTGAAGAATGGAGGGAAGGATTGTAAAAATGAAAGGAGTTACGAATATCCTGTGGACAAAGAGCTTCAGTGTGCATTCCTGCTTTATTGGATGCTAGAGGCTTCACAGTGATGAACACTGTGTACATCTTGAATACATATTCCCTTGTGTATAATAAACGGAATAAACTCACTCAAGTCTGCCACAGTCAAGGAACACACAAAACTGCTCTCTGCTGTGGATTCTCCTGTGGCTAACACAGGCTGAGCTCCTTGTGGTGGCGTGGGTTTTATGTATTCTAGTGATCTATGGATGACATTCTGTTCTATGTAACTTCAATGGTTTATTCTGTGTACCCCTTTCTCTACCAGTTGGTTTACTCCTAAATCCTCCCCATGTCCATCACAATTATCCCTACCCCCTGGTCCTGTCACACTAGCCCTTGCCTCACCTCTCTCTCTCAAAGGTTGGAACCTTCTAGAGAAGGGCATCGAATGATAGCCCAGGGGTTGAAATACTCCCCTCTCCTCCCTCGGGATTCGTTCCCCCTGAGATTGACATACCCCGAGCCCCACCCAAAACTCCTTCCCATTGGTCCTAAGCTCTCCCCACCCCTGTGATCCTCCCTCAGTTATAAGTCCCTGCTCCAACAGTTTCCAGTGCTCTCCCCCTGAGAGGCTGGAGGATTGAAGGCCTCGTGTTCCTCAGTGCGAGAGTCCAGCTTTCTTCTTTCTCCAAAGCTGTCTGCCTACAGGCTTCTCAGGAAAAAGAACCCACCTAGCAGGTGGTGACACAGTGCTCCACAGCTGCATTTGTGGCCGCAGCGTCAGAGCCAGCCGCGGAACTCTGCACGGCTACAGCTCCTGATGTAATCCTCAGTTATATTGATCAGAGTGTCAGCCTGACTGAGGTACAAACGCTTTGCAGATCAGGTACCACTGATTGTGGTACTCTCTTGGGTGTCTTCTGCTTGATGACAACAGTACAATATTTGTGCCTTTCTTTTCTAGTTTCCAATTTTCATAAAATTCACAGGGAGTTAATATATTTGACAGCTCTATTTAACAAATTTGAATTGAAATTGGCTTCTGGATTGAAAATTCATGTAGAGGAGATAGTTATAAGAAAGATACAGCATGGTTGCCTAAGTTTAGGAATTACTCTAATAATTTTCTGTCTTGCTTCTCTTCCAGTGGAGTGTGAGGGTTTTGGGAGGACCTGGAACTATGACTGTAGTGTTTGAATTCTACAGTACCTCAGAAAAAAAAGAAAAATTGTTTTGTTTCTCATTTACCTAAAACATGATGGAAAGCACATCTGAAGAATGTCCTATGGCTGGCTTAAACAGCTATCATAAGTTGTTCAGATATTTTTTATTGTCACTTCACGTGCAGTCAATAATTACATATTGTTTCACACAGTACCTTGACTTTTGCTTGGGAATGAAAGAAAATTATATTTGACATTTACATGTTGCTCTTAGAGAGGTATAGCAGGCTATAAGTTTTATTAAAAACCTGAATTTCCATCACTGCGGAAAAAAAATCATCCAATGTTTTTAATATTTTAACTTTTCCTTTTCTCACTTCCTTAAATTCTATACATGTAAGGATCTTTTTCAAATATTTAACTTCTTGGTGATTAATTATGCCTGTTTGCTTGAGTGTTGATAACTATTCCATTTCAATATAGATAAGACTAGGAAAATGTCATTAAATTGATGGAAGATTTTTTTCCCTTCCAGAAATATTTCATGCTGGTAAAAAATAATTTGATGTGGAAATTACCCCAAAAAGGAAGATATTCTTGTACTTATGTATGAAAGAACTTTTTTTGCTTTGACCTGTTTAGGTGTGTTGAAGAATTGGATATTGAATATGCATCGTAAATTTTGTCACTAAGCTCAAAAAGACTTCTGGGCTGGTGAACTTCAGACTCTATTTTGTAAACTGGCTTGAATGTGTGGAACAGGAATTTGCATTGACATCTACTTAGATGCTGTGTGTCTGTTCATTTGTAAAACCCCAACAGAAATATAGCTAGAAAAAAAAGTTTTGTGAATGTCTTTAAAAGATCATGTAAATAAGGACATTGAGGAAAAAATTATCTGAATGACCATGTACTATAATGTATGTGTGTGTGTATTATAGGATTTGTGCTTGCAGTGGTAGCATGGAAGTGCTCTCTGTAGAAGAAAAGTAGTTTGGTACCTACACTTCTTACAAGCCTTGGAGGTTTAAAATTCACAACAGGGATACAATCATAAAATCCAGAACGTGAGATAAATTCACAGGCATTACAGACATGTTGTAAATAATAAAAAAAAAGAGTCATTGTGTTTACCTTCAGGAATCACAGGTCCTGTGGCTGCCTTTGAACCAATGACACAGAGGTAGACGTATCATCTATTTCATCACTGCATTCCATCTGGAGCCTGTCTTTCAATCTCTTCTTTGTTCCAGATGATAACTTTTGTGTTATAATATTTACAATACTTGAACAATCTTCCCTTTATCTCCTCATTTCCGTCTGGTTTCTCCTGTCCATTATAACCTGTATACATGAAAAGCAATTTGACTGGGAGGACACACAAATAGAAGCCTTTCCATAATAATGTAACATGGTATCTGAAGAAACAATTGACTGCTAGGATTTTGACCGCATATGTAATTGAACTTCTGAAATAAAATCTCATTGTTACAACTCATCCCCTTTCACATCAGTGGCACACCTGGCTGTTCACGTAGTATTTCCAGAACATTTCTATTTCCATGGCAGATGGAATCATTGTTCACAGTGTTGGTCCTGTTCTGTTTCAAACTCCAGTAGAAAAAGCAGGATAAAGTTCATATATACTTAAGAGACTTTTGCTGTTCTAGCTGAAATGATGTGCTAAAAATAAAACAAACAGAGGCTGCTGCTGTTGTTATTTTTGCTGTTACCTTTCTGCTGGTGAACCGGTGAGAACTAATAGTATCTTATAATAATTTCTGTACAATGACTTTCACTGTTCAAACATTCAGTAAAACTGATCAGTCTGTACTGCTTGAAACTGCGCATATTCAAGCTTTATATAGAGTATAATTTTTAGCTGCAGTGTTGTTTATTTTGACTCTGCAGCCTGGAGGTACTTACGTTACCTAGCTTCCATTGCGTAAAGGAAAGCTTGCACATATTTGACCCTTTCTTCTAAGTAGAGTGCAAAAGTGTAACTTCAATAAATTAAATTATTTAGCAGCAACACATAAATTTTTCTATTTTACATGAGATTTGTAGCAATAGTGGTTAGCCCTTGACAGTTACTTATAGCAATTGGTGGTAATTAAATACTACTTATTTTCTGTACTCAGTGCTATATTTAGTTTTATATATATAGAACACTTCTTTCCCTGGAAATATGATGTTTCTGTAACTAAAATTAATAGATACTCATTGAAAATACTTGGTAAATTATAAGTATTTTTTAGGAAACATAAGGAAAAATGAGTGCTTTATGTTAGGTAGTAGCACACAGATCATTACACATATATAGTCCACCAACTCATAATTAATAGCTACTCAAATAGCAAAGCTTCCAAAGGCTGACTGGTTTCTGCAATTTATCTGTGCTACTGCTGTTTATGTAACATTGCAGGGCTTTGCAATGCATCTGTTTTTGTAAATTATTTTTTATCATGATTGGTTTTGTCCAGACCTAATATCTTAGCAACTTGTAGCCATTCAAGACTATAATTCTGCTCAAGTAAGTGTATTCATTGCTTGAGATATCATTTTGCTCACTCTGAACTTCTGTCCTTGGCTGGCTTGAATGTTCTTTGTACCTTGAGAGGTTGCACCTCAGCAGTGGCTGTTTTTCTCCACAGGCTGCTCAACCATGGGTTCTTAAAAATCTTCTCTGAGATCTGCTAGGAAAACAAAGTTTGATAAAAGCGTCTCGCTTGATCACTTTGCACAGTGAGCAAGTGATCTTCTGTGTTATGTGGGGAAATCAGATTCTGATCTTGAAAGGCTGAGAATCAAATTTTGATGAGAAGCTGTTTCATAAGAGCTCAGAGGAGCTGCATGCGCCTTAGATTTGTTTCTTCACCAAAATAAATGTTTAGGAAACCTTACCCAAATACTTGTGTGAATCATCAGAGTTTAAATAAGTTTATTTCCGAGTGTGGGGTTTTGATTATGGGCAGATGGGGCATGGGGCTGATCCAGTTGGACTGTCACAGCAAAATGGCCCATTTGCCCATGGCCCATTTTCTCATTTTAGATTTCCAAAGCATGCATTTCTTTGTGGACTTCCTATTAGACTCTGTTCATTACTGTATTAGGACTTAAATGTGACCTCTTTGGTCCCTCCATGGTGGTTGGTCTTGACTGGATGGTAGGTGCCTACCAAAGTCATCCTGTCACTCCCCTTCTAAACTGGACAGAAGACAGAAAACACAATGAAAGGCTTGAGGGTCAGGACAGGGAGGTAAATGACCAATTACAATCATGTGCAAACCAGACTTGATTTAGGGAAAATAAATTTAATTTATTAGCAATTAAATCACAGTAAGATAATTAAATGTTAAACCACTTTCCCCACACACCTTTTGTCACAGGCTCAAACTCACTCTTAAAGTCTCTGCATTGTCCCCACAGCAGCACACGTGGATGAGGAATGGGAGCTGGATACAGTTCAGCACACATTTGTCTCTGTTGTGCCTTCCTACCCACACTCATCTTCTGCTCCAGTGTGAGGTTCCTCCCACAGGGAACAGTCATCCATGAGTTCTCCAACATAAGCCCACCCCACAGGCTGCTATTCTTCGTGACCTGCTCCAGCATGCATCCTTCCCATGGGGTTCAGTCCTTCAGGAGTGGCCTGTTTCAGTGTGAGTCTCCACAGGGTCGCAAGTTCTGACAGGAAACCCAGTCCAGTGTAGTCCCTCTCTTCACAGGGCCACAGCTGCTGACAGGATCTTGTTTCAGAACAGGCTTCTCACATGTTCACATCCTTCTTTGGGCACATCTAGCCCTTCTGGTGTGGGGTTCTCCACAGGCTGCAGGCAGCTATCTGCTCCCCCCATGGGCCTCCATCAACTGAAGACAACCTGCCTCTCCATGGTCTTTACCATGGGCTGTAGGGGAATCTGCTCTGGAATATAGAGCACCTCCCACCTGTCCTTCTCCACTGACTTTGGTGTCTGCAGAGCTGTTTCTCCAACACACTCTCAGTCCTTAATTCTAGGTGCTGCTGCACAGCAGGTTTACCCCATTCTTAAAAGTGTCCTCAGGCACTGCCACTATTGCTGATGGCTTGGCCTTGGCTGTCAGTGTGTCCACCTTGGTGCCATCTAGCAGTGGCTCTATCAGACACAGGAGAAACTTCAGTCAGCTTCTCATAGAAGCTGTGTAGCCCCTCCACTACCAAAAAGTTACCCTCTTCAATCCTGATTCCTGGTGTCCAAGTAGTCCGAAAAGAGGCAATGCTATGACAAAAAGATTTGGCTGTCTCTGTTTTTATCACTAGAGAGATCTTGACTGTTGTCTACGTCCAGTGAATTTGAACTTTGGAATGGAATTTTTTAGATGAAGCTTGGCTTTATGTATATATTGTGGTATACAACTAAGAAAACTGCCTGTATAATCAAAATTATTTGCCTCCTTCTGGAAATAAGAACAAAATCAGGAAAGCGATGGTGGATGCAATATGGATGTAAGATTCCTCAGCAGTTTCTTTATATGCATGAATGATTTGCATAGAGCACTGGATACTGGCCCAAATTTAATTTCTGGTCAAGAGGCAATGTAAATGTGCAGTCCTAGCAATGCTGCAGACTGCAGCAAATCAAAGCACAATCCATTCTTTGTGCCATACACTAGTCAATAATGTCAGCACACCAAACAAAAGCTCTGTCACCAAAAGGCAAAGGCTGTATCTAAAACTATTAAGCCTTTTATCTGTCCTCTGTGATTTGCTTTGTGGTGGTTGACAATTCCTTACTTAATTACGGTTTTAAATTTTTTTTCTGGTTTTTTTTTCCTTCAGTAACACAGGGTCATGCAAAAGAAAAGAGGGGAACTTCCCATGAAAAATTATTTAATCTCTTCAGAAATAGAATATTTGGGAGTGCAAGGGATGCAACAGACAAAGGGAAGTGAAAAAGTTATTAAATTACCAGGAATTACCAGTTATTAAAACCAGGGAGTGAAAGCGTTTAACTGAAATATGGAACTGGAAAAAGAACCAAATGTGTTAAGAGTGGTTTGACAGGCTGTTAGAGAGATAGGACAAATGCATGCATTGTGCTCAACTTGCTCCAATATGAAGAGACTGAGCTGGAAAAATGAACTCTTCCCTGTCCTGTTATCTTTCACATAGTTAATCTTTCTAATTTTTATTCAAATACATAATTGCTTTATGGCTCTGAAACCCTTCAGCCTCTTGGAGGCTCATTTAAGACCATGGCTAGGCACATCTACCTCAAAGATCTGACTAGGAGACCTTAACATATACTCCTAGAAAAGTAGATTAAAACTTTACAGTTAGGGTGGTATTTTTTCCATTGTTGCTGTGTTTTGCAGTCCAGTTATTGATTTGTAAAGCTGAGAAATGATGGTGTGTTACAGGATTAATCTGTTGTGTGTTTGCTATTTTCTGGAGACACAGATTTATTAACTCTCCGCTGTTCTTGCTGATAAGTAGCTGGAAAAACTGGTAGCAGACAAAAACACAAACTGTTTAAACTGTGACAAGTTGGCTGTTTTGCTGTCTGCCCCTTCCTGACTTTATTTCTTATGCTTCCAGTTCTTTGAATTTTTGACTAACCACTGGTGCATGTTAGCTATCTTGCCTTTATTGACATCAGGAAAAAGAAGAAATGAAGCGACTCAGACTTGGCACCAGGCCAAACTATCTGCTGTCTGGCTTTTCAACAGATAAATCAGTGTACAAACAACATCCCTTCAATTTTGCCAACGTCAATTACTGAAAAAATCAAACCCTGTTTATTTTAAATTTTAAAGAGGCAAATTAATTTTTTAAGTTAAACAAGGTTGGAGGGAAGTAGGGTTTGGTCTTCACTGTGAAGCTGTCCTCTCATGCATTATGGTATAAGTCTAAGTTTCGCTACCAACCTGTCCCTAAACTCCACTGAAAGCTAAAGTAATAAAGCAAACTTATTATTATTTGAAATTTAGTGACATGATTTCAAAGAATTGAAAAGGGAGAGCATGAGGAACACGAGCAGCTGCTTCTGCCTTATGAGATTGTTCTCAAGAGGAAGTTTTTTCTGTAGTGAGCTGCACAGTGGAACAGATGCAAATTGTAGCAAGGGCATTAGATGTTATTATAGGGACAGAGTTGGAAATTTTGTTGGGACTCAGCCTTCTATATAATATTTGCATCTTTCTTTTTTTTTTCCCCCGTAGCCCTTAGATACTTGGGAGTCTCTAATCTAAGAGGGAATTGGTGAACTCAGCTCCATTAATTTTTGGAAAACATTATTTTTTCTTTCTCTCTTTGTCTGATAATAGTGATGCAATTGTTGCAATCATTAAGCAATATCTGTATGCCACAATGTATGATATTCATCCAAATCCCATCCAATTCTCGAACTGGCTTTGAGAAACTGGCAGTTTCTCAAACACTGGAGCAGAAATAGTCCCACTAATTCAGTCCTTTACTCGAGCTAGTCTGTGTTTTGGGTCTACTAGTCCCTTGCTAGTGCAGCTGTTGTGCCTTTGGTAGCTGTAGAGGACCAGGTCTAAGCATGTTTTGTCTCAGACTATTGAGACAGAAAAGATGTGATCAGAAGGGAGGGCCCCACAGGGAGGGTCCTGCAGGGGGAGTCCTTCCTTCTCTGCCTTGAGATTTGTGCTCAGTCACTCTCACCTTCCAACTCACCTCCTGGAGAGGAGCTGGCTGTGCGCCTGTGAACAAAAGAGCACAAAAAGTCTAGTATACATAAATGGCACGCATCAGGTTAACTATAGAGGCCACAGATTTGGCGTTCACTCTCTTTCTCCTCTATCTCTTTTGTTTTCTTCGTCTTGCAACACCAGCTCTGGACCATCCATGCAGTAGTACCAATGTGAGATCTAAGGAGTGTGATAATCTTTGTTTTCTTACCTTGCTTTGCCTGGTCAAAGCACAGATATCCTATTCTACCCCAGATTATGTTTTGAAGCCTGTTTTGGGAGGGGAGAGCTTGTAAAGGTGTTTGTGACTTATGAGCCTGCACCTTTTGTATTGGTGTACTGTGGCTTGTGAGCCATCACCTTTGAGAACTTTGTTGTGAGAGTAGAGAGTTTATTGAAGTGTACTGTACAAGATTAAGGAGTTGCTAGCCCACACCTATTTTAGCAGTTTATTTTAAGAACTTCAGGGTGTGTTAGGCAACTCTTTTTGAATCTAGGTAGAGGGCTGGTTGCTGGAGTTAAGACTAATATCCATAAATATAAGAGTCAGGTGTTCAACCTGATGAGAATTTATAATGAACATCATCCCCCCTACCAGTCAGTCATGACACTAGTGACACTAAAGCATTCAGTATGGATATTCAGATCATGATATTGGTGTGTTCTTACAGCTTGGTGTCTTTCTTGCTGTAGAGTAAATCTTTCCTTCTAAATTAAGACTTCTGTCTCCTTCATGCTTCATATTTTATCTCTTTCACAAAATTCTGGTATCACAGGATGGAAGGGACCACAGCAGATCACATCTGATCCAATCTCCTTGCTCAAGCAGGGCTATCCCAGAGCACATGGCACCAGATCGTTTCCAGACAATTCTGGAATAGTCACAGTGATGAAGAGTCAGTAATGTCTCTGGGCAATCTGTTCCAGTGCTCAGTCCCCTGCAAGGTCAAGAAGGCCTTCCTCATGTTCAGGAGGAAATTCCTGTGTACCTATTTCTTCCTGTTGCTTCTTATGCTGTTTCTGGCACCACCGAGCAGATCCTGGCTCCATTCTCTTGACATTCTCCTTTCAGATACTTCTGTCATTGATGAGGTCCCCTCTCAGTTTTCTCTTCTCAGTGCTGAACTGGCCCAAATCTCTCCACCTTTTGTCATAAGAGAGATTCTTCTGTTTCCTAATCACCTTTGTCACTCTCCACTCCAGGAGTTTATACTCTCTTATACTGAGGAGCCCAGAACTGGGCACAGCACTCCAGATGTGGCCTTTATCAAATCGGAGTAGTGGGACAGGATTGTTTCTGTCAAATTGCAGCCAGTGCTCTTCCTAATGCTCCCCAGAACACTATTGACTTTCTTGGTGTCTTGGATTGAAAAACAGGTATCTGCTAAGGAGAAGGAAAGACCTCCTTAGGAAATGTAGAATTCAAATCCCCTCCCTCCAAATCATTATAATTTAGGAAATTAAAGGGGCTTTCAGGCAGAGTTATGGGGATAGGGATAACAGTTCTTTACTAGTATTTATAACAATGCAAACAAACAATGACAATTACAGCAATAATACTAAACAGAACCAGGCAAGACCTTGAGGTGATCCTTGGGCCTTTCTTTCTACATACTCTTGACAACCTCTCTATAATTGCTTCAAGTGAGATGTCCCTCCAACCACCTCCTGGGTGTTTTCCTGCTTATGTTAGAATACTAACAGTTTCTTTTTCACCCATACAGGCCTTTTCCACTCTTTACTCAGTTTCTTACTTATGAAGGTGCACCCTTCTTCTCCTGGAGGAAGTGATACTTGACTATTGATCAACTGTCTTGAACCCTCTTCCCTGCAAGGCACATTCCCATGGAATACTTAACCCTGAAGAGGCCAAAGCTAGCTCTCGTGAAATGCGTGGTTGTGATTTTACTTACTGTACTGCTTCCTCCTCATCTGATATTGAGCTCCACAATCTCACAGTCACTATGACCAAGGCTGCTGCCAGCCGTCACATATCCAACCAGGCCTTCCCTGTTTGTTAGTAGGCTGAGCAGCACACCATTCCTTGTTTTTTCCACCTGTATAAGGAAGCTATCACCCATATTTTCCAGGATCTTCCTGGATGCTTTGTGTCTCACTGTGTTGCTTCTCTAGCAGGTTTCAGAATGGCTGATCCTCCCCCACAAGAACTAGGTCCAGTGGCTATAGAGCTATTTCCAGCTGCCTGTAGAAGGCCTCACAGACTTCCTCCTCCTGATCGAGTGGCCTGTTGCAAACATCCTCAACAGCATCACACTTAATAGTCTGACCCTTAGTCTTAACCTATAGACTCTCAGCTCACTTATTACCCACTCTAAGACAGAGCACCTGCAGTTACCAGTCACTGAAACTGCTCATTCTTAGAGGCTATAAAATCCGATCCTTTTTACTTCCCCTCTAGAACTCTGAGATGAAAAAACTCTTAAAATTTTGGCTTAATATCTCTAAATACTCATTTCACAAAAGCAAAATTAGGACACTGATCCCTATCTTTTTAAAGATATTTAGCTGTGCAGCTGAGATGTACTATATAATTGCTAAGTAATACCTTTGTTATAGGTGTGGAGTCCAACAGTTCTCCACACTTTCCAATTGATGACAAAAGGTCATCATCTTTCTGGACAGCTCTTAGGACTTTGTTGGAACTGTTTTTTCTTATTTCTTATGCATTTTAACAAGCACAGAAATTCCAGTCATATCAATCCTTCTATCTTCTACAGTTTTTCTTTGGAGTGGTAAATATAGCTATTTGTTGCTGTTATTGTTGCTACAGCTCATTCCCTTGAGATCTGCATAGAGATACATAAAGGTTAGATATGGCCCATGTTTCTTTGATAATATTGTGTTCAGCTTTCCAAGAGAAGGGTGGTGCTTGGTTGGAAAAACCCCAAACCCTCAGAAACTTTTGAAAGGAAAACAGAGAGGTGGAGTGCTGGAAAATGGGAACCTCCCTCAGTTGTTTGAATGCACACTTGAAATACTAGTCACTTTTTTTTCTCTTAAGTGCTCATTGCTTTGTCTCACTTCTAAATAGCATTGAATTTTCACTGCCAGTCTAAGTTATTTACCACTCTTTCCACTTCCCCAATGAGCTACCTGGTGTTGTCTACTGGAGTTCCATTTCCCCTTTTTTTTACAGAGACACAGTTTACAGGAGACCACCTGTTTTGTTTTAGAAGCTGTGGAATGAGTAATTTTTTTTTTAGATTAATTTTATGAATATCTAACTTCAGCCTTTTACTGTTTCTTTAGCATGATATATGCTTGAACAACTTTCTCTAATGTAATTTGCTTGGGCTTTCCTGTCACTTAAGTCTTTTAAATAGCAACTAGCAAATAATCGTTATGTATGGAGGAGAATTTCTTGTTCTTGAGACATTAACATGGCAAGACCAGATGCTTCTTGATCTGTTTTTCTGGGTGTTCCCTGCTGGCCAGGAGATTCACCTGACCACCACTGCTATTCTTGTTCTGATGAACGTGGAAATGGATTGATTCTCAGGGTATAGCGGAGAAGTGGGTTTGGCTTAATGTCTTCCTCCAGCTGCAGTGACCAAGCTCAGGGCTTTCTAAATAAGTAAACTCAGGCAGCACTTATGATTTGCCTAACTTACTCTGCCTTTTTCTGGTGTTCTTGCATCTCCCTTGTACCTCCTTTCCCACACTGGTCTCCTTCTTAGTAAACAATCCTGAATTATTCTTAAATGGTCATAGTTCAGATATATCTTTGTCCGAATTTGGTATTTCTGACACCATTATCCAGGCATTCTTGATTTTATATGTTATTACTGACATAATAACACTGGTATGTTTGGTCTTTCAAGACAATCCACTAGCAAGTCCCTAGGGCTCCTCTCCAGATACCTCTGGAGTCTGGCACAGTAACTTTCCATTTTTGTGAGAAATCTTCCCATCCTTCATGGCATTGTCTATAAATTGACAGTTTCTCAACTGCTGCCTGTTACGTTAGGAATTTTCTTATCTTGAGTCTGCAGTTTTCAGTGTTCTTAGTGCAACCTCATGCCAGGTTCTCATTAAAGGGCTATCATCTGCCTGCAGCTCTAAGATGTCTGATATGAATTTTCAGACCAGAAACACACATTACCAGTGGTAGTAATGAAATTATCATTGTAGAGAGGATTTATTCTGGATTCACAAATACCTTTATCAAAATGCTTAAAAAATAAAAGGTCTCAGAAAATTAATGTAGTCCATTAGTCACAAATATTTTAATAATTCTACAGGCCATTGCAATCTTCATTTCTATGGAAGTGTTTCAAATACAGGTTGCATGACACAGTTATTTTAGCTTTTAGAATATTATTAAACCACTTTGGAATCATTATTGAGAAGTACATAGATATGTTTAAACATTTATTTGTATTGTAGGCCCTGGTGTTACATGTGTCACCAGGTGCCCTGTTGTTATAGACCTATACAAACACTTTTAGCATCATTCTGAAATGTCAGAATAAGCTAATACAGATGAAAGGATCAACTATCATAAATATTATGTGAGGTATATTATTATACTAAGATTTTTCTCATAGGTGGTGGATTTCCAATCCTGTTGCTGTCAGAACATTAACATGCCTCCACTTCATTTTTATGTAACTTTACTCTGAGATATTAGGAATTCTATCTATTCCACTGCTATTCAATTTATTTATAAATAGTTCTGCATTTAAGCGTCATAGGAAGGGACATTCACGATATTCTGCTATAATGTGCAAGTTTTCATCTCTTCTTTCACATGCCATTCAGATCTGGCCTACATAGTTACTAATTTTCCCTTGACTGGTGACTGTAATTTCTATCAGCTAGATTGGTTTCTTGACATGCACAAGTAGCCATTAGCATGGAGGTCAACAAACTTATCTCCATTTATATGACCTGAGTCAGAAATTCAGCAATTGATCTCTAGAAATCACAACCTTGTGCCCCAGCTCAATCTCCATTCTGACAAAAACATCTGATTGCAAATATGCTCCCATCTAAGATACATTATGCGGTTAATGATTGCACAAAAATGTAAAGGACAAAAAGAGACTTTTTGTTTCTCTCTGATTTTGACTCATGCCATTACCACCCCCTCCTCTATTTTTTGTTTGATGGTTTGCTTGTTTTCTGTTTGTTTTTGTTTTCTGCTTTTGGGGTTTTTTTGTCGGGTTTTTTTATGTTTAGAAGGGTGGTTGTTCCCTGTTCCCTATTTTCAGCAAATTCTTCCTGTATGTGCTGCCATAGAAGATTTCTAGTGCTTTTTGGCACCTTATGAGGCTTCTTTTCTTGAGGGGACAGCTAGATTTAGTGGAATACCTGGTAAAAGGCATTAAAAATACAACAGAAGGCACTGATATTGATTATTATTTTATTCTCAATATTAGCACAACTTCTGAAATAAAAGGGCATTACTGCTGCTTGAGAGACTTACGATAACATTTTTATTGGGTAAAATCAGTGTATCATCTCCAAGAGTGCAAACATACACTTCTTAAGGGAGCAGGTACAGAATCTGTTTGCATGAAGATAAATTTACTCATACTGAAAAGTACTGAATGGACAGTCAGACCTGCAATGTACACAAATCAGACACACATTTCATATGGTGGAAACACTGCCTCTTATGCCTGCAATATAATGTAATTTTCAGGGCAATTCATCCATCATGTTTCTGAAAAAAAAATTTTGTGGTGATAAGGGCCTTTAAAAATAGACTGAGATACATGGGCTCATTTCATACTTTCTACTGAATAATATTCAAATGTGAAAGTATTTTGATCTTTATTGTCGTATTTGAAGTACAGATACCCAAGTAAGAGATAGGAACTTGTTTCCAGCCATTTCAGCTGTTTCCATGAGCTTTAGGTTCCTGATATCAAAGCTACAAATATGCATTAATATTTAGATCTGTCTTAGAAATAACCATCTGTTTTTATTTCCATGTCATTAGTACATTTGCAAAGTGATAGTAACATTTACAAATTAATTCATCTTCTAGAACTGCTCAGCAAAATTAAGTGTAAAAGTATTTCCAGTCAAGAATGAAATTAGCAAGTGTTATGCCACGGCCTGAATTTAATGTTGATTGAACATTCACGTATGATTGAACAGAATTTAAGATTCCCTCCCCTTCCCCTTCCCCTTCCCCTTTGTCCTAGGGTGACTTTATGATGTTTGTATCCCCAATCGTCGATTCTGTTTGTGCTGTATATTGAGTTTCTGTATCTTTAAGACTGATTCTGAGAGTGAACCAGGGAGAGAAGACGTGCGGAGTTTGTTTGAGAAACAACCTGACTCCCACACATTCTTTTGTCTGTACTCCTGTTTT
>VZUI01064531.1:0-20744 GCA_013401135.1 Cettia cetti | reverse complement strand
TTTCCTCCCTCTTTTTTTTTTTTTTTTTTTTTTTTTTTTTTTTTTAATCTGCCAGAAATGTACGAGGAATTTACTTAGTTGGCTGTGAGTCTTAAATCTCTTGGCTGAGACAACAGGAATCACAGTTGCACTGCAGATTGGATGATATGTACTCCTGATCACGGGTATGAAACACAATGCTGGAGAGTGATTATTGTCAGTAACAGCATTACTCTTATGTGACAAAAAGCCTGAGGTCTGGAACTTTTCTGAGACATATCAAGAGCTTGACCACTCTGTGAGCAAGAGAACCAATTTTCTACTTGTACTTTGCAAGGCAGAAGGAGTCAGAGACTCATATTTCTCCTTAAAGGGATAGTCTTTGATTGAAATAAGATTTAAGTCTGTCATCTTTAATAGGATTGGCAAATAGATTTTAAAAAATCATATACTATGTAACTGTATGTATGTTGTTCTTGGCTAAACTTGTTTATGATTTAAATCAAAATATTATGATAGATATTTTATGAGGTGACAACACAGATTGTTTTCCATTATACTGTATGCAAAGAGTGGGAAACATGAGAATAATCCAGCTTTATAATATATTCCTAATTTTAATCATTTCTGCATAACAGTCATGGTTATAGAGCATCCTTCTCCCAAAAATTCCTCAGTGTATCCAACAGTATTAAAAACACATTTTACTAGTGGTAAACCAAACTGTGTGCTGTGGTATGTTGTCTGAGCCCTTCACAAACACATCTTTGGATGATCAGAGCGAGGAGTCCACCACTGGGTCAGGAAATGCATGCATATAAATATGCAGACCATGTCCTTTGGTCTTGCTGGCACTGCTGTCAGTCACGCCTGCTGCACAGCCTACAGAGATGCTTTTCCATTGCTTTCTAGACAAGGAAATGGACAGGCACCTTTCTCCATACAGCACAGAAAACAGTCCCTCAGGCAGCAGTTTTGCGGAGGCACACCCAGACACAATTACTCTGACTTCAGCTGGAGGGACGATGTAGAAGCACAACCACCTGTTAGCAAATTGCAGAAACTCCATGCAATAACAGACTAAATATCTTACCCAGCTGGAAGCACATGAAAAAAAAAAAAAAAAAAAAAAAAAAAGAGGCAGGTTTTGTTTAGGGTTTGTTTGGTGTAGTTTTATTTTAAAGGGTCATAACGGGTGGTGGTGTGCAAGCATCACCAGGGAGGCCCTGTCCCATCCATTGGAATGGAGGCGAGAGTGTTGAGAAAAGCACATTGTTCTCCCACAAATCTATTTGCCCATTCCCACTGAAGTGAATAGCCCTTCATTCCAGTGGGAATTTGGGCCGTCACTTCAAATGTTATGCATATAAGTTAATTTCACACTGCTTCAGGACTCTGTTTTCAAACGACCAAAATGTTAAGAACTGAGAAGGAAACACTTGCCAAACTCCCCGGTCTGAACTAAGGGTAAGGGATTCTTTTTCTGCATGGGGGGAAGGGCAGGTGGGTGGACAATGGCCAGAAAGAGAGGGAAATAAGGATTGGAAATAAAATCCAGTCTTTTGTATTTCTACTGCTCAAAGATGCTTTTGAATAGGACTGCTGCCAACTGCCAACCATCTTTTTATGGAAAAAATATGCCAGTGACAATGGATTTACAAGAACTGAGCCAGTGTGTCCTATACGCATTTATTTCATATTATGCAAGATTAATTGTTTGGAGCATCATGCCTTCAGGAGTGTTCTAAGCATCGGGGAGCCAAATTTAGACTTGATATCATGAAGGCAAACTTCCTTTTGCACCACAAAGTCCCCGGGATGCCTGGTTACAACAGTGCTGAATCTGGCACTGGAAGATGTTACCTACAGACTGGGCACAGTTCTGCTTAAATATGACAAATTGCATTTGCTTCCTTAGAGTGCATGAATCGATGTACATAACTTGGTGCTAGACCTTCAAAACATTTTATTTTAAGCAGACTTAATGCTTTTCGTTGTTTTGGAATGAGAAGGAATAAAAATATAGCAGATGCAATTTGAATATACTTGTCACAAACAGGATTTTAAGGTTGCACTCTCAATTACACTATGGTCCCATTATGTTTCCTACCTGTCCTAAGAATACCTTAAACTCAGTGTAAATGTAATTACAAAATGTAATTTGTTTCGACTGCTAATTATAAAATGGGATTTATCTATATAGGACTCATCTATATGGGGAAATGGAATAATTACACCCAATTAAAACATCTACCTGGGCTGTTACATCAGTAAAGCCATACCAGTATAAATTATTCTGCTACAATTATGCTCATTAGTTTTCCTGGGTAAAAAGGCTCTTATCATAAACAAAAATGGGTCTCTAATGATTAATTCAGTATTATATTTATCCAGGTTTATTGGCATGGGGGAATACATTGGTTACCATGGAATCGAAAGGCAGAGCCTAACAGCAGAGTAAAGCGCCAGGCATCAAAGTATCAGCAGAGTGAGAAACCCTCTTTTAAACAAAAATGTTTGCCATATGAACACATCTAGGAACCTTCGGACAGCATCCTGTGTATCATCCGAGCGACCCCACATCTCTACTGCTAATTGGAATGAGAACCGTTTTGCACTAGCTGAGAATTAGACTGGCAAAATTATACTGATTTCATAAAACTTTGAGTCCTTTTCAGTTATGTTGGTTTTCACAGCAAAATGTTGAGGAATGTCCAACATCCATCATAGCCAGCAATTTGCTTGTAGTAACTCTGCCTGAATTCTGTTTTGTTTCACAGTTACAAATTAATGAGGCCAGTTGATTGGCAAACTGTGCCTGAAGACTGAATGAACATATTACTGTGAGCATTCGATAAACTTAACCATACATATCCTTGAGAGAAACTGCTCTTCGTGTCCACTGTCTAAAGAAATCAGCAAATATTACACTATTTTGGGGAATGTGTGGTGCTTATGTGAAACCTGCTCACCAGAGGTGTTTCAGCAGCCAGTATGGTATTTACTGCTTTTCTTGAGGTGTTGCAAGGATAGTGCATCCAAAATCAAAAACCATACCTAGGCTGTAAAGAGGCAAGACTCTCAAGCCACTTCTTTTAAGGTTCTGTATTTTGCTGTTGAAAAATCTCATCTGGGGATACACTGACGCCGTACCCACAAAACTGACGATCAGCGCCGAGATGCAGCAGAGAAACTGCATTTCTTATAAAAGTCACCTTTAGTTTTGTGACCTGGTTACAGACTGCTCTAATTCTGAAGACAGCCCTTAGCTGGACTCCTGGGACCTTGGGCAGAGGCATGAATTCCCTCTTCACCTCGATCGGTCACTTTGCTCTGACAGCACTCGGGGCATTGGTCTCCGCCCGTCGCTGGGGCACCATCGCTCCCTGCGGGGCAGTTCTGCCCTCGTCAGTGGCAGCGTTTCCCAGAGCAGAGCTATGCCCTGTGCCACGGCCAAGAATCCCTGCAGGCACTAGCGTGACAGAAACGCGGCCTGCTGCCTCCGGACCCCTGCCGGCCCCTCTGCGAGGGCTGCACAGGGCCGTATTTGGTATTCCTCGGTGAGCTCGGCACAGGGCTCGCTCAGCTCCCAGATGGTTTCAGACCTTCAGATCCTGCCATCCCTCGCGGGCTCGGCACCGCCTCGGAGCCGTGCGCTCCACGCTCCCCGAGTGCCGCCCAGAAGCCGGCACAAGCCCCGGTCGAGAGGTGCTGTGGTAGCGGTGCCCCTGCCCGGCCCCTCGCCGCACGGCACACACTGCGCGCCCCGCACGGGGCTCTGCCAAGGGCAGCGTAAGCGACGGGAGGACAACGTCGGTAAAGTTTATTGTTGGCAAAACCATGAGGCACGGGCTGCATGCCCGCGGCCAGCGGCCCCAGCGCGGGGTCCCAGCCCAGCGGCCGGCAGCCCCCGACGAGGAGGAACGAGCCCACCTCCCCGCGGCCGTACGGCAGCGGCCCTGGCCGGACTTCCCCGCTCCCGGGAATGCCCGGCGCCTGGCAGAGAGGGCTGCGGCCAGTCCTCCGCCGCTCCTCGACCGGGGCGAGCACTGCTGGCTGGTCCCCAGCCCGCGGGGCAGTGGCCGCCCTGGCCACCCGAGCCCGGCGGCGGCAGCAAGAGCCTGAGGGGCGACGGCGGAGCGGGGCACGGGTGCCCAGTCCGAACGGGCGCCCCTGATCGCGCTCGGGCGGTGGCGGGAGGGGCGGGGCGGGACATACCAACAGCCCTCAGGGGGAGGACACCGTGACGCCCCCTCCCACCAGCCTCCCGCGGCGCCCTTGATACCAACAGGAACCCCCCGATGCCGGGGGCACGTCTGCGAGTCCCACAGAGAGAGACGGGAAAGGCCGGCGAGAGGCGACTCGCCCCGAGGCGGGGGGGAGGTGATGGGGGTCGTGGTGGAGGCGCCCGGCACACGCGTACCACCTTCACCCGGTCCCCCCTCCCTGCGGCGGGTGGTGCGGCCCGCTCCGAGAGGGCGGGAGCGGCGCGCCCCGCCCCGCTCAGTGACACAGGCACCGTGTGGGGAGGTGCCGGCGGCGCGGGCAGCGGGACCGGGCGGGACTGACCGGGCGTCGTAGCGGCGGCGACTGCGAGCCGAGCCCGGAGCATGGCAGGGGCTGGAGCCGCTGCGGAGGCTGCTGCTGTTTTCCCTCGTTCACCGCCTCCTGCCGCCCGCCGGGAACTTTTTCTAGCGGCTGGTGGCGGCGCCTCCCCCCGGTGGTGGCAGCGGCGGCGGCGGCTGCTGCGTTCGGCGGTGCCTCCCGGGCCGGGGCTGGGGCTGCTGGGGCTGGTTTTCTCTCGTTTCTGCTGCAGTAAGTGGAACTTTTCCCCTTGGCGGCCGGGCGAGGGGGCGGGTGGAGGAAGAGGAGGAGAGAAACTCGAGCCCCGGCAGCGTCGGGGAATGCGGCCGAGTTGAGGGAAACTTTGTGTGGCGCCCGGCGGCGGGGAGGGGTGGCGGGGACTGCCGGCCGCCCTCCGCGGGGGGAACCGGGCGGGACGTGGCCGGAATGGTGGAGGAGGGAGGGATGCTAGGCGGGGTCCGAACTGGAGCCTGCACCGAGGAGACCTACGGACTCTTTCCCCCGGGAACATCCGCTGCGGCCGCCGCCGGGAGAGCGGGTGTCCCGGGAGGCCAAGTTTCCCTGGCGGTCGGGCTGGATCGGCCGCGGCCCGGGTGGGGCAGCAGGGGAAGTTTATTCTCCGTGGCTGGGGCTTTCCCCGGCGGACGGCAGGTTATCCGCTGTGATTCCCGTCCTGAGCGGCGGCATTTCGCTTGTTTGCGGGAATTCACGGGCGCTTCCCCCTCTTCTCCTTCCCCATCCTGTAGGAAGGACTGAAAGATCTTGGTGTTATCCGGGTGCGCCTGGGGGGAGGAATAGTACGCGCTTTGCCTCCGGCAGTGTGGACTCGTGTCGTTGTTTTCTCTCACTGAGGGCGAAACCCGTGCTGGTTTCGGTGTTGGGGAGCTCGCCGCTGCTGCTGAGGTGGGATCGTGTGCTTGCTCTACACCATCCGCATCCTGAGCAGCTGCTGCCGGGGGCACTGCGGTGCGGAGCCCCGCCGGGCTCGGCGTGACCACCCGCAGGAAAATGCCATCACCGACCCCCCCTTCCCGTTCATCTTCCTGTGAGGAACAAACAAGCGACGTAGCAGTTGGACACGGAGCAGGAATTTGTTTATTTATTTATTTATTTATGTTGTACTGCATGCGGTGTAGAGTGCGTAGTGTCATTTTTTAACAGCCGTGAAAGATGAGAGGGGATAAAAGTAGACTTGGACAAGAGCTAATCGAAAACCCTCATCCTGCCGTTGTATTCCCAATGCAGTAATGAATAGTTGGCAAGGATATTTTATTATAAGAGACGCTGTGTCCCTTCCCTCTTTAATGAAGGAGGAACAAGTTAGAGGAGGCAGTCTCTGGAGGTTCATGTGATAAAAATACCCAGGAACGAGCAAGCCGTGCCGCCGTAAAACACTTGTGTAGTATCTGAGAAATGCTTTCTCAGGGAGGGAATTGAGGCGCTCTAGGATTGTGCTCGTGCATGTAATAGTCTCCCCCCTCTGGCAAAGATGTAGCTTTCAAAAAAGATGATTGTTACTAAGTTTGTAAATATTGACAAGGCATCAGATTTCAAACTTTAAGGCTTGAAGACTTAGTTTTCATGTGGTTGGCAAACTTTTTGCACTAGCACTTTTCTCTCTTCTTTGTTCAGGGTTATTTCTGCTCTTTTGCAATTAAAAAAGTGAAGTTGCAGACTTGACATAGCCTTGACAAGCTATTTTTACATCTAAATGTGGAGTTAATAGTAACAATGAAGCTAAGAGCATCTGTGCCTAGTGTCATACAGAGGCTCAACCATTTTAGTTTTGATGAGTGTAATTCGGATGTCAGTCTTCCCAGATTCTTTTTTTTTGCATAAGTGAACTTGACTGATAACACTTCAGAACATCTGCCAGAAGCGGCAATGTTGTGTTGAAATAATTTTGTTTTTCGAGCACAAAGTTTTGAAGTATAATCTCTGGATAAAAAGGAAAACTTAACTGCTACAGAATTTTGGACTTGGATGTAATCAATGGGGGAAGAGGGGGTTTTTTTGTCAATATCTTAAGTTTTATTTCTTTTCACCTTGAAATTTCCCGGTTGTTTTCATTGTTTCTGTAACATGTGACTCTGAAGGAAAAATATTATTATTGTCGTTCTTAAGAGTGCTCTTAAATATATTTTGAGCATATTTATATGTTGATGGAGCCAAAAGCTGCTTATTACTTTGGGTTGCCTTTTGTCCTGCTGCTCAGCCAATTCTGATAATGCTAGCAAAAGGAAGATTTGAAAATGGTACCGCAAAAATTGCCAACCCTAATAGAATAAAGTCTCAACAAAAGCAAATCAATTTTTTATCCAGTCATTTCAATTGACTGCTAGAAACAATGATTTATTCGAGCTGTAATTCCTCAGAGAAATATTGCCAAAAACCTCTCAACACTCACACACACACAAAAAAAAAAAAAAAAAAAAAACCTGGAGGGGGAATGAGAAAATATATCAGGCATCTTAAATGAAATAACAGCATTTTTTTCAATTTTTTAGTAAAAATAGACCTGTTTTAATAAATGCTGCTTCTTTTACAAAAGTGAGACTACTGGCTTCAGGTTATATGTACTTCTTCCAGTTCCCAGTCAAACAGTGCACCATGCAGCGAAGGGAATACTAAACATACATGATCTAACTAGTGTAACCTTGAACTAGGGACATGTATGGCATCCATAAGAAGCATCATCATAACCTTTAATCCATAAAGTAACTTATTTTGTATTGCAGCAAATATTTTTCAGCTATGCTGTAAACGAGGACCTGTCTGCTACTAAATAATGAATTCCTCATAAATCCAGTGCTTTGTTAGTTTGCACACAGTGAAAAGTTTTTTGTAAAATGTTTTTGAATGTGAGCATGAACTAAAAATAAGCAGAACCATAAAGTGAGGTGAATAGAAAAGAAATATGTGCAATATGCATTTTTCAGGTTGAAGATGGTTTTTTTTTTTTCCAATTTAAATTGCTGTTAGGCTTCCCAGTAAGACTAGACAAAGAAGTATACATATGTCTTCTAAGATACCAATGATTTTTTTTTTCTTTTCTTAAAGGAGCCTGGAATAGAGAACTCCAGACTGGTAGTAGAGCTGGAAGGATTGGGTTATAAATGTGTAGATAATATAAGTGTGCAGTGTACCATATACAAAAATAATAATAATTTAAAAAATGCCAACTAATTACTGACAAGAACAATCTGACTAGAAATGTTTTTACTAATTTTTCAAGTTAAGTTGTGGCAAATTAGAATGTCAAGCAAAGCAGATTACTAATTCAGAAATTGGAAGGTGTAGTAGAGTGATCAGAAAAACAACAGAATGTGTTTTTTCCTTATTGTATGTTAAATATTATGCTAATAGTTTAGAAATCCAAGTCTAAATGTGCATTTATTTTTTGAAAATGGTATGGAAATAAATGCCCATTTGAACAGGTGTTTGGTAAAGCAGTATGACAGGAGTGAAGGAATAGGAATGCTACAGAAGGTATTTGAAAAGTTAGAATGAAATCGTGGTGAACCATTGTAGGTAATAGGTTGGGCAGTGTATGAAACTGCCGTAAGAAACAGCAGCTGCACTGGTAAGAACTACAGATAGGAGAGTTTAAATCTGGTTTGTTTGGTAATTCACAAAAAAATTTTTAAAAGTTGTCAGAAATTTGTCCAGCCTGTACTTGAGGATAACTTGTCGGAAAATGAGTTGTGAGCTTTTGAAGGAATTCTAAGCTATTTCATTGTGGTAAGTCTGTCATTTTCACTGTTACACTGTGATGCTTTTGGTGTGCAAGAACTCCCATATATATGGAAATTAACAACAATGGTATTTGAGTTAGGGTCTGAACACTTGGAGTATCATAAAAGAATTGTGATGGTTTTTAAGCCACTTGTGCTACATAAAAGTTGAATAGTTACTTGATTTAAACAGTGTTTCTCTCTTGCCTTCTCCACCAACTTAATTTTATGTCATGGAATATGAATACTGTTTGACAGTGAACAAAAGGTAGCTTTAGCAGGATTACTTTTTGTGAGATTGGAGGGTCAAGTATCCTTTTTAGAAATATGGTCCAATCTGGGTTGTTTTCTTTCTGATCCCTTTCATGTAGTATTGCTGAGAGAGTGGTATTGAGAATCAAAGGACTGTTCTGTAGCAGGAGAAGAAAAATATGTAACCTTTATAGAGCACCTGTACCAGCTGATTACCCTTCAGGTGCTGGTACTAGAGCTTTTAAGGTAGGCACAATCTGATGTAAATTGCATCTGATGTGAGAAAGGAAAAGGAGTTCGGAGTGTGTTGCTTAAGAGAGCAGTGTGTGGGGATACTGAGTGGAGCATTTGTGGAGCTCAAAGGAAAAATAAGTTGGAAACTCTAGAATCAAAAGTCTGAATTTTAATTTATAGAAACAAAATCTGGAGTAAATGAAATTAAGGTAAGAGGAAAAATAAAGCCTGGTACACGGAACATCATCTTGCTAAGCACCAGCTACCTGCAGTGCTGTTGGTAAATGTTGTCCTTTTTTAGTGTTGATTTGGTTATCTGTTGAAGAGCAATAATTTTTGCATCTGGTGTTACACCAGCTTGTTGCTGTGGAGGTGGCCTGCCCTGCTGTTGTGTGGCTGAATTCAGGTTTGTCCAAAAAGCTCTTTATCATGCTGGAAGGGATGGCTGCAGGCAGCTTGGATATGTGTGCACAGCAGTGAGAGTGCTGAGATTGTGTGTGTTGTCTGCTTGCTCTGGGTGCCCTGTACTCTACCTCTTGCATGGCACTGTGATGACAGATTACTTTGCTTTAGCACTGTTTGTGTCTGTACTTTGTTTCCAGCTTTGAATGAGTGTGTTGTATTGAATGAGGATTATTGGAACTTCAGTTGGTTGGTTGGTTTTTTACCCTGATGACTTCTGTTTTGATTAGTATGTGGATTGTTATGCAGAAGTTTGTCAGGAATTTTCTAAGGCAACTGATAGTTGGAAGTGAGTGGCCAGATTTGCTAAGTGAAAAATAGGCATAGGTGTAGTTACTTAATTATTATTACTTTGTTATGCTATGTATTCTTGGGTTTTGCGGTGAGTAGAGGTGGAGGTATGTATGGTCTTTAAAGGTACCTTTAACCAAAACTATTCAGTGTTTCTATGGTTTGTTTTTTTGTAGGGTTAGCCTGTCTAAAACAAGATTTTTAAGTCATGCTTATTTGAAGGGCAGTTATATTCAGTGCCTCAGAGTTCATAGGTATCTGAAATGCAGTAATGTATTTTTATTGAGAGGATGGAGATGATGACTCTTTGATTAGGCATGAAATAGGTTGATCAAGCTTTCTTGTTAAAGGTAAGGGGGTCAGTATTATTCTTTATTCCTGGTTAGAAAGCAGAAGGATTGCCTGGAAAAGAGTATCATCTGACTATGGGGAGAAATCTCAAGAAGACCTAAAAAAGAAAAGGTGGGAATGTGAAAAACGAATGTGGAAAAATGCAAGGAAATATGAGAAGCAAATAAAGAGTGACATGTGCAGTAAAGGCTATGGTCAGGGGAAATAATTGTGTTTCTGTCTCTCTCATGGGGAGAGATGATAAAGTTGGGTGAAAACTTGTCTTGCTCCACTGGATGGCCTGGATGGTGAAGGTGTAAAACAGTGTGTGAAAAGGGGGTGGAGGTGTATATGAGTGAGGCTCCTGAGGGGGCTCATGGACAATATTTTCATTGATTCTAGAAGAGCTGGTCCATGATTGCTTATTATACAGCTAAGTACCTAAGATGGTGATGAAGGGCTACAAGGTGTAGCACAATTTCCAAGTCAGGGTGAAAACACCAAACCAACTTTTTTTGTGTTATCCGATACATGAATACTTCAAGAGCATTCAGGTAATTAACTTTCAGACTTTGGACTGTTCCAAATGTTAACCCAAAAATTGGTCTTTCTGTCCATAAGTTACCAATAGAAGAAAATTATCAGCAGGAATGAAAAAAACTTGAAGGTCTTAAAGCTTCTGTTGATGTCCTCTATCCTTTTACCTTGGTTTTTCCAAGTGTATGGGAAGGTAAAGGTAGGTAAATTTTAGTGTGTTATTAAGAAAGTCACTTTTAGTTCAGGTAATGAAAAGCAGTAACAAGCTTCCAAACAATCCTCTTTTATCATAACTGTGTTCTTTTGTTTAGTATTTTTGTTTCTTTTTCATTGTTTTTCAAGTAGTGTACAGGAGTAAAAGCAATTTTAAATTTTTAGTAGTGTAAATTAGCATCTGTCTTGCTCTATGTGAAGGCTAGTTGTGTGTAAGACTTGGGTTGGCAGGGATACTAAGATTATCTGCAGAAGCAGACCGCACTTGCCCATTTCCCTTCCCTGACACCCTTCCTACATCAGATTTTCATTATCTGGCATTTAAGATAACGTTATGTCTACAGGGATTCATTGTTTTCTCCTTTTCCATTAGTCAAGGTTTGTATTGCATTGTAGCTCTTAAACTAGTCCTGGGATTAGTTAGTTGGTATGTGTAGAATGTTTTCCAAAAGTGACTGTTGTTTTGAGTACTTGGCAGGTGCTAGTGCTATCAGTGTAATGCAGTGGCATGTGCAAATTTGGAGTCATTCAAGTGGCAATCTCCTGCTAAAGGTGACTAAAGTCTAGTCAAGCAGGTCTCCATAGCTGATATGTGTACAGATGAGTGGAAATACCAATTGAGCTAGCTTGATGAATTTATTGGTTACTTCTGGATTTGGTATTTTTATTAGTCCCTCAGTTAGAAGATTACAGATTAGTGTTTGATTTAACTTTTTCTTACTCCTGTATTGTGTGAGCATCCTTTGCCCACCTCTGTTGCTTTTTTTATTTCAATACCACCCATGCTGCATGTGGTGTATTGGTATAAACTGAAAATTAATTAATGCTGGGACAAGCATAACCAAAACCACCCTATTGGATAAAGACATGTTGGAGAAAGGATATGAAGAAGTTGACATCATGTCCAAGATGGGTGACTTAATTTCTTTTCAATGTATATAATTTGGTAGAAAAATAGTAACTTTTGTTAAGTATAAGTTAAATTACATCAAACACCAAGTAACTTCTTCATAGCAACAGATTAACTTAGGGAGAAGGACTTCTGACTCGTATGTAACTTGGGGGTAATTTCTTTTCCCAAATTCCTTTAATTCCTCCAACATCATCTATTGTCCCTTGCCACAATGAATAGCTAACTCTGCTAATGTTGATTGCTAACAGTTGGGGAAGGGAAATCAAGAACTGTTAAACTTAATATAATTTTTAATGTATTTGTAAAGATTGATAATTGCATTATAAAAACCCACTTCTCAGCCCTTCACCAGTGCTGCTGTTCCTGTGTTTTGAACACTACAATGCAGTGTTGATTTCAACAGATAAACTTTCCTGAAACAGAATATTATTATGACTTCATTAAGTCACTGTATCATTTAAAAAAACACTGTAGTTCTAAAGTAATCAACTCTGACAAATTGATGGTTGTGAACATACTATTAATCACTGTTTGGGAAATTTAAATGCGTCCTGTTGAAAATTTCAATGTGTTACTGGTAGCTGAAGTAGCATAAAATAATCTACCTCTGGTAACTGGCAAGTGCAATATAGTCATTTATCCAGGATAGAGTCTATAGGAAGAAGCATACAAAGTTCTGTGTAGCTGTTTGAGGTATCAGAGGCAGTTCAGGCTTCTGCATGTAGCTTATATGGTCTAGTTCCAATCTTTAAGGTCTCTTCCAACCCAAACCATTCTATGATTCTATATGTATAACAACTGTTAAGTACAATAGCTGTAAAATAGTAATAGTAAAATAACAAGATTATCACTATTGATTTATCAGTGTTTCCACCTGAATATTTAATAACTTATGCTACTTCTGGATAAATCAGAATGTAATCTTTTGTGGAGAAACAGATTTGTGTAAGCTTCATGGAAATCTTTAAATGATTCTGCAGAGTGTGTTTTACCTTACAGAAAGAGGTGAGTACTGTGTGACTCTATAGGACTGTTAGTGAAAGTTCTTTTTGTGATGAGTTTTCAGAACTACTCTACAGCTGTATATTCTGAGTCTCAAGAGACATGGCTTAGGTATAATAAATTGATGTGGCTTCAAATAGGTGAAAACTGAAGCGAGGAAGGGCAGTTATGGTGGTGTCTCCACAATCTGAGACTGCTGTGAAAAGAGGTCCTATTGATTGCTGTAAGTGCATAAGAAAAGACACTGAGCAGAGGAAGAGCACCAAGTTTTATTAACCTTAAGGGCTTTTTAATAGGATTTCCTCATATTTCCTTGTAGCCAAACTGGTGAGATATGTTTTGGGAAGTGGATTATTTGATCGGTGAAAATTTGTGTGTCCTGCTGAACTCAGAAGGTTCTGATCAGCTGTAGGGAGTCCACCTGGAGGCTTGTCACTGTGGCACCAGTGCAGGGGCAGTTTGTCTGCATTCTCGTCCCTCTTCCAGGTTATAAAGCACTTAGAGCAAGTTTGTGGGTACTGTGGATGACTGTGAGGGTCAATTTGTCTGCTGAATACTGGGGCTAATTGAATGGGCTGTCCACAGGTCAGAAACCCTGTGAAATTCAAAAGCAAGCATCAAGCCAAGTCTCTCTTGGGGGAGGATGACCCCATGGAGCAGCATAGATGTGGTGCCTGGTGACAAGTACCTTTACAGGAAAGAACGTAAGGGCCTTTTTGGGACAGTATGTGCCTTTCTGGTGCAAAAGGTAAAGAGCACACTGGGCATGGTCTACCAGTTAAAAGATGCAATTTGGACCTCTACTATTTGGAGCTTGTGAGATTGCATCAAAAGTGCCTGCACAGTTTTGTGCTCCCCAGTATGAGGCCAGTGCTGAGGTGCCTGTGAAAGACCACTAAGGTAGGGAGTCACCACACAGTGTATGAAGAGGGCTGGAGAAGTAAGTGAGTTTGTTTAGCTTTGAGAAATGTCTGAAGTGGGGCATCCTAACTGTTGCTAACACTGTTTAATAGGGAGTGAGAGGGGAAAATGGAGACAGATTTTCCTTAGCTATGCACTGGGAAAGGCTAAGAGGCAGCAGACACAAGCTACAACAAGGGAAAATCACTATAATGTGTTAGCAGTATATTTTCCCACACAGGGAATGAAGCTGAAACAGGTAGTGGAATCTCTGTCCCTGAGAATATTCAGAACCTGACTATGGTATGAACCCTGAGCAATTTGATCTGACTTCAAAGTTGGCCCTGCTTGCAGTTGGGGGTGGGATTGGATAACCTCCAGAAGTCCCTTTCAGTCTAAATGAGCCTCATAGTGTGCATGGGCAGGCAGGAGCCAGTATACTAGGAGCTAGTTGCTAGCCCTGGAAGTAGAAGTACTTGGAAGTCTTCTATTTAGATTAAAATGTCAAAGTAAAGTCTGAAACAAGTTTTTCCTATAAATCAATTTGTATGCTAAAAACTTACTTCAAAATCGGATCCCATTGTTACTTCCTAATGTAAGTTTTATCTGTTAGAGAATTTGTTAAATAAAGATCTGGCTACATCTTTTCTGCTACTTCAACAAGTATCCAGTAGGACCAATCCCATAGAGCACACAGCTGTGTGACACTGTGAGGCATACTGAAAACGTAGCTTTAGTAGTAAATTGAGCGGCTATTAAACAGCATTCCCTAGGCTTACTGTCATGATACAGTTCCTGGACAAAAAAGGGTTAACTTTCTGGAATGACCTGCAGTGAGCTGGTCTTAAGAGCTAAAAAAAAGCCAGCAGTGTCAGCAATGCAGGGGGCAGCAGGCATCCCATAACTTTGTAATGTAACTGGTAACTCATCAGATTTTTTTATGGACAGCTGAGATTTGCTGCTCCTGACAAAAGAAGTTTGCTTTATATTTCACTGTATGACCACAGTTGTTCAATATTGGCAGACAACACAAAAACTTTACAGGTAATTGAAAATGTGAAGTTAATCTTTAGCTGTCCTTCTGAAGTTTTGAGACTTTGCAACATTACATAGTGCAAAGTACAGCCTCCCTTTTTGCATAGTGCAAAGTGCAACCTCCCTTCTCTTCCCGCAGACCTCAGCTCTCCCCAGAGTAGGTGGTGTGTGAAAAGACAGCATACAAAAAGTCAAGGAGTGGTCTGCTTAAGGCACTCAGGACTTGCCTGGGGATTGAAGGTCTTTTTCCTTCCTCCAGAAGGACGTCACACACGGGTCAATGTTCCTGACCAGTTTTTACTGGCTTTCTGGTTTCAGTGTAGGAAGTACAGTGCAGGGACAGGGAATGCTGCATGTTTGCTACTGTTACTGAATGCTTAGAATTTCAGGTACTACTTACTAATTTCACAGAAAAGCCAAAAAAGAAATTCCCCAGAACACAAGAGTGCTTATTTAAAGCAATTCAGAAACTTTGCTTGTACATAAGTTCTTGGTAGTTATGTGGACCATGTACACTCAGTGTACGTGATCCACATATGTTCTATTAAAGGCAAAGATGTTAATATAACAATATCTTTTTATTTGCCTTGTTCTCCCCAAAATGGCTGAAATGCCCTAGATAGTTGGTTTTTGTGGTGATTTGTTTGGTTGGTTTAAGTTATCCCAAGTCAGCAGGTTTGTGCTTAAAACTTCTTGGTTAGGTTAGACCTTGCTTTTCAGTGTGGCACACCTTTAAATATCAATAGTTTTGGCTTGTCCAGACCAGCCAGCATTTCTGGTGGTATCTGTCAGAGTTAATTGGAGGCGTTTGTTGATTTTTTTAAACTGCATTGTGTTTATACTGGATGAACTAAGACAAAAGAAAGTAACCTGTGTACTCTGACTTCACTGGCTTCATTTATCTGAACTGAACCGTTCAGAAATCCTCCTTTCCACCCCTACCTTTGAGTAGGTAGAATATGGTGTAGTTCTAGGACTTGTAGCTTGAATGTGATCACATTTTTATTAGACCTTATGTCTGAACATAAAGTTGAACAGTAATTGTGAAATTCAGAAATTGATAGTTAATTAGTTCTCTGAGTTGACTTAAGTTTGCCTTGATCATGAATGGAGAGGTGCAGTCTGAAAAGTGCAGTGGAAGAACAGAAAGTATATACTGATGGAAAATTAAGTTACAGAATAACAAAGCAATGAAGTACTGATATAGCACTCCACCAGTCTGTAAATACAGGCACAGAATTATGCTAATTTTAATTTATATCTTCATTGCTTCTCCTAGTCAACTGGGTTTACTGTCATTTCAGCATGTCTGCTGTGCAATCTTGTAATGAATATGTAGATTCTGCCTGACCATTGCAGCTTTCCTGTGCTGCTTGGTGTAAATACTGTGAAATGCATGAAAGATCAGGTATTAATTAATTTGACTTCTCTAGTCACTGAATTTTCCCTGAGGAAAAAGGACTACTGAACCAGAGGCAGGGTCTGTCTGATGAAGTAAGGTGGAGGTTTCTTTTCCAAAAGCATTGCTAGCTTGTGAGGAGGGTTTTAAAGTATGCTTGTTGAGGTAGCCTCTGATTTTTCTCTAATCTGAAGAGAAGCAAAGCTGCAAGGAGCAATCAACAAGTGTCCAAGGGGCATATGATGGAAATTGTTTTTATCCTTTCCATTGTGAAGGCAGCACAAATGAGCACAATTGCAGACTTAGGATCTCATTGGGATTCCAGTAATGTTGTGGAATATATTGCAGGACTGGAGTAAGGCAATTAGCTGGATTTGTACCTTTCAGGAAAGGCAGGCTGGCAAGGTGAGGAAGAGTGTCTAGAATGCTTGGAGCTAGACTGGCATGGCTAAAGAGAGAGCTGGAACTCAGGAAAAGGAGAGTTCATGAGCTTTGGGAGAAGGGGCAGGCAACCCAAGAGGACTACAAGGATGTGATGTTTGCAGGTGGAAAATTAGAAGAGCCAAAGCCCAACTGGAACTTAATCCAGCTACTGCTGTAAAAGAAAAAAATTTTTATGAATACATGAGCAACAAAAGTAAGGCTAAGGAAAATCTCCATCCTTTATTGAATGTGGGGTGAGACAGTGACAAAGGATAAGGTACATAATTAATTTTTTGCCTCTGTATTTAATATTAAGACTGGTTGTTCTCTGGGTACCCAGACCTTTGATCTTGGACTACAGGGATGGGGAGCATCGTGAAGCCCCCATAATCCAAGGATGAATGATCACTTAGACACACACACAAAACTATGGGGCCAGTTGGCATTCACCCAAGACTACTGAAAAAGCTGTCAGGAGTGCTCACCAAGCCACTTTGAATCATTTACCAGCAGTCCTGGTTCTATTTCACTGGAAGTTTGCAAATGTGAAGTCCCGCTACCAGAAGGGCTGGAAGGAGGATGGAAGGGACTACAAGCCTGTCAGTCTGACCTCAATACCAGGGAAGGGTATGGAGCAGATCATGCCGAGTGCTATCACTCAGCATATGTAGATGTGGCACTTAGTTTAGTGGTGGACTTGGCAGTCTGAGCTTAATGGTTGGACTCACTGATTTTAAAGGTCTTCCAGCCCAAGCAATTCTGTGATTTTTAAGTCCAACATCTGGACTGAGATAAAGCACAGCTTGTGCTGTTGAATGGAGTCAAGGGGCTGGAAGGCAGCTTGGCAGGCACAGGTATATAGCCCTGGTGAAGAACAAATTGAGCAGTATCAGCAGTTTGTCCCCACTGAGAAGACCTCATCCTGGGCTCTGCTAAGCAGATTGAGGGAAGGGATCCTTTGCCTCTCTCTCTCACTGGAGCACTGTGTCTGGTTTGTGGCTCATGGTACCAGGGAGACCCTGAGCTACCAGAGCAAGCCCAGAAGTGGGTCACTGTGTTGACTGGAGCACAGGGTATGTGAGCAGAGGCTGCAAAAGCTGGGCCTGGTCAGCCTGGAGAAGGGAAAGCTGCAGGAAAGGAGCCCGTGTTTCCTGCCTGATGAGAACGTATCAAGAACATAGATCAACACTTTCTTCAGAGGTGCCTCACACAAGGGAATAGGAATAAGCTGGAGTGTGGGAAATCCTGAGCCAATGTTAGAAAGTAAAACTTCTCTGTGAAGGAGAAGGTGCCCAAAATAATTGAGGAATCAATGCCCTGTGGTGGTATTCCAAATTTGACTGTATGAATCTTCAAGAAGTCTGGTATAACTGAACCTACTTTGAGCAGGACTGAGTGGCCTCTTGAGGTCTCTTGCCTCTTTACCTACATGAAGTCATTGTGCTCTACATCAATATTAGAGCTTATTTGATTTTGCCAATGATAAATGCATTATGAAGAAACTTGTGCCTAGGAGTTCACTTGTATTTGTAGTAATTGCTAGGTGACCTGGTTGGAAATTATCACTGTCGCTTACATCTGTGTTTGACATGAACCTATTGAAAACTTTGGGGATATCACAGGATCTCTGTGGAAGTTTGGTTGGTAGGGTTTTTCCCCTCCCCTCTACAGACTGGTACAGATGAATAGTGATTCCTGTGACTTGATTCTGAATGCTTCAGTCTGACAACTAAAGTCAGAGTGATTAAGTCAAGAATATCTTAATAATGCTCATTATTTAGACTCTGGGCTAAAGACATAAGCTTTTGGGTAATCTAGCAAGATGCAGATTATAGTTACCCTCATGGTTAGGATGGCAGTTTATGTAAATACCATTGTGTAGCAGAAAAGTGCCTTGCTGCTTTATAATGAAAGAGAACAAACAGCAGTGACAACAATCATATACTGAATACTTTGTATTGTATTTTTGGGTTCTGATTGAGTTGCATTGTTGGATTTGGTTTTTTGGTGTTTTTTTGGGGTTTTTTTTTTTTTGGTTTTTTTTTTTTGTTACTCTGTGAAATGGCAAGTTTATTATATGGTAGTGTTGAAACAACAGCCATTTAACTTGGAAGTAAAGCTGTTTTTTGGACTGGGTTGGCCCTTGGGAGCACCAGCCCACATTTTTGCAAGTTTGTGGCTAGGTGGAACAGAATATGCTGCTATGTCACTGGTAACTTCCACATTTTGAAATGAGGCAGAAATAATGGGCAGTATCTCCTTAGACTGATATTTAGTGCTCAATCCCTCACCCCCAATTTCTCCTCCCCTCAAAAAAAAAAAAAAAAAGAAAAAGTGGATATCATAATAGCATTAAATTGCTTTTCTAAATAAGGAGTGCAGAGGTCTGGAGTCTGGAAGGAAGTGGCAGGGTATTTTTCTGACCAGACCATTTAGCAGTCACCATGGTCTGGGAAGTTTTTCTGGAATAATTCATGTGGTGGAAGCTATAGTTGTAGGTGGTGCTGGAGGATAGTAGGATCTTGTCTATTGCATTTCCTGGGGTATGAGGTGCCCTAATTATATATAACTACTAGTTACTGATAGCAAATTGGAATCAAGATGAGTTAGAGTTTTGAAGTACCTTAAGAAACTGAGGGATTGGATAGTTAAGCTGAAGTGTAGATGGTTGTTCAGTGATGCCCATGAGGCATCCTTTGTGTAGGAGAGTATTAAACTTTGTGTATGAATTATTATAAATATATAAGATTTGTAAAGTTGCAAAGGAGGCCTTGAATATGTTGTGGTCAGTTCTGTGAGCTTTGCCAGAGGTCTCGTTTGAAGGAACTGCCTGTACAAGGTCTGAACTAGGCAGTGCACTGTTGGGAAGTATGTCCTCTGTCACAATGTTGTACTGGCATCTTCTTTGAACTTCAAGTGTAGTAAAGCCAGCTTTGAAATTTCTTAGCTCTGAATTCAATACTAGAATTGAAACCTTTCAAGAATAAAGTGATGTCCAGGGAGTGTCAATTTTTGTGTAATATGTGATGTTGTCTGTATCGTGAGAGGCAGTTTATATATAGAAGTCAGAAAAGCTGAAGCCCTTGCTGACTAAAATTATGGGATTAGGTGTTCCTGTATATCTCCTGAATGGAACTTCTTTCATCATCTTGAACTCACAGCCCTGCAAATAAATAAAGAGATTGAGCTTTTAAAATAAATTTTAAGCATGTAACATTAGTTATGTCTCAGGATAAGGTTATAACTCAAATTATTATTGAGCATGCTCAGAACGAGTTACTTTTCTCAAAGCTGAAGGCTGTCATTTCTCCCAAATCCTACTTGTTGCTGAGAATAAGACTTGTTTGTAATGAGTGATATGAGGATGCCACAGTGACTCAGCTGAGGACAAACTGAGGCTAACAGAGATTTCATGGGAAGTTATATATACAACTTTGAAGAGTTAAAAGCTTTTTACAAAACACATGATAAAAATTGAGTATCTGCTTCTGGATCAGAGCAAAAAAAAGTAAGTCACAGAGGAGACTGGTCGCCTGCTGTGAGCTGGCTGTCCCTCAGATGAGGAGGAGAACCTTTATTGAAAAAAGTAACTAAAGGATACAAATAGAAGGAAATGAGAAATACATTGGATAAGAAAGTAGCTATTTATTTTAACAAGTTGCAATATTCAAGTTAAACCAAATGCAAGCTGACCTGAGGGTGAAAAAAGTATCTGAAAGTGCTCTAAGTAAGTATGTGTTAGCTGAAAGCACTGGTGCTGTTTCATAATGTATTTCAAGTTACTGAGCATTAAAAATGAAATGGATTTGCCATTCTAGATACTGTCAGTGTTAATTTCTATTTTCTGTTTTCCTTATTTCCTTCATGTGTAACTGGGTTCGTTTCTTGATTTGCAAAGCAAGTGGAGGATAGACTTAAACACAGTTGAAGAAACAGTAGGTTTCTACAAAGAGGACTGGGAATGAGACTTGTAAAAGCATTGTATTCTGAAGTCTTCTCACAGTAGCGAGGTCTGGGTGAGACCAATGGTCGTGGTAGAGCAAGTGGTATAAGTGTATGGGATGGAATGTTGCAAGTAAGCTCCTGAATTGAGAACTTGTCATAAAGTCCTTCAGCATGTGTGTCATATTGGCTAACAAGAGTTTTAAGGAGGACTGGATCATTACTTTACTAAAAATGTCTGTTAATCTTACAGTAATGAAGCCAATAAAATCCTTGATCATGTGCAGGATCAGCCTAGGTCAGTTTGGGATTTTTTTTTTTTTTTTTTTTTTTTTTTATTACTATATATCAAACCTTTCTAAAGGGTGTGGAGGTTTATTTTGGCCAGGGTGTTCATTTGAAGAATTCATGTTCTGTAGCATCAAAGATTTTCTTTATTTCAGTGGGCTTGGTTACTTGTTTTCAGTGCTTCTGTTTTTGTTGTTTTTGTTGTTTTGGGGGGGGGGGGGGTTTA